>JBBPBX010005819.1:60051-70677 GCA_038048925.1 Garcialebias charrua | reverse complement strand
ATCGTCGGCACCTCCTTCCCCTCACTGCAGGACTTACACAGCAACCGCCTCACTCGGAAAGCCCACTGCATGGCAGGTGATCCCACACACCCACTACACAGCTGCTTCAGCCTGTTGCCATCAGGGAGGAGACTGAGAAGTCTCCAGGCTCGAACCAGCAGACTGAGTGACAGCTCTGTTCATCAGGCAGTCAGGATGCTAAACACTCTGCCTGCTCTGCCCCCCCTCCCATTTGAACTGCCTTAACACTAAAAACTTTCTCACACATTACCACACAACACAAAGATTTTAACACTGGACTCTGTGTCATCAAACGGGTTATTCACTAAACTCTCGGTCATGTGCTCATTCAGTTTGCACTACTTCTCATATTTGCACTAATGTTTGTATTACATCACTGCCTATAGTCATACTACTGGTTACATTCAATGTTTACATTTATTAATACTGTTTACATTTATTACTACTGCTTACATTTATTACTACTGTTTACATTTCCACTACTTTTATATCTACACCACTGCTGATACATATACAGTATTCTCTGACCAGCCTTATTTAAGGATGCCCAATGTGCCTTACTGCATATGCCACTTTTGCCTCTATAACAACATCAACTACTACCTCATACATATACTGTGTACATTAACTCATATGCTGCTTTGCCACTTTGCAAATGTCAATGCTAGAACCTTTAGTTTATTTTATAGTTATACTTTTTCTATACTAGTATGCAAAAACTCAGGACAGTATTATGTTCATTAAATGTTTAGTGTTTTAGTTTTAGAGTTGGTGTAAATTTTCATACTCTTGTACCACTATGCAAAAACTCAGGACAGTGTTACAGCTTTACTATTTTATGCTTATGTCTATTATTATATGTTTCAGTGTTTCAATGTTTAAATAGTTACTGTTGCACCGAGGGACTGAGAGAAACGCAATTTCAATTCTGTGTATGTCCTGTACATATTGCAGTTCTGACAATAAAGCTGACTTTGACTTTTTTAATCCCATTGAGCCTCGAGGACTCATTTACAAGAGAGACCTGGTTTCAACAAAGAATGATGACAACAGCAACAATAGACTTTCCTTTGACAATCAACAATAGACAATCATAAGAGAGGCATACAGATTTTTTTGTTTGTTTATAACAAGTTAATAAAAATATATCAAAATAGCAAAATAGATAGATTATAAGGCAAATGTAGAAAACTAAAAACAGGAACATGTCTGCATTGGTTTTTGCCAGGATTTTGATTTATCATGTAAAGACGAGTGTAACACTTGCTCTTCTCAAGGGCGGACGTCTCCTCTCGGTCTCGGTCTCAGCTTTACTTTTGCTTTGTCTTGTCTGTGAAACTGTCTGAGAGCCTCTCTTCTACAAAATCTTCCGAATCATAACTATGGACTTCAATTTGGTCAGTTGGTCCCTCATCACAACTGATAACATTTCTTCAATAAGAAGACAGGCTGTGGGCGAGCCGATTTGCCCTGTTGGCATGCACACAGCTGGATATCTCATCGACTTGGAAGACTTGATGACGTGTCTATCTCTGCTGTCCTCTGTGGATCTTAACCCTTGTGCGATCTTAACATTCTGTTTACTCCCCTTGTCCTACGGGTCAAAAATGACCCGCACTACCAAAGACCCAAAATAAAGCAGCTTTATTGAACTTTAAATCCAAAATCCATTTTCCATGATGAAACAACCTATTTATCAATGCATCTCAATTATTTATTTTTTTAATATTTTTTTTATCATGTATTTTTGTTACACAATACAAAAAGACAATCACCAGTTAACAGTATTACACTTTTTTTACCACAAACCAACTGTCAAAACAGTTTTATTTTACACAGTAAAGGTTTATTATGGCTATTATATAAATGTAAAGTAATTATTTCTGAATTATTTATATTGAAAGGGAAAAAACAGTCAACAATCTGGAACTTTTTTGTCACGTTTATTTTTTAAATATTTTTTAGGAAGTGAATTATAAAAATACTTCTCTCATAACACAACAAAAAAACAAAATGTTGCTTGATTTTGTGAACAATTTTCAACTTCTACTATATTTATCACATGTAGGACAGTATGTGAGCCCCTTCTTGTTTGCTCTGGTGATGGACCGACTAACAGATGAGGTCAGGCAGGAATCCCCATGGTCTATGATGTTTGCAGATGACATTGTGATATGTGGTGAGAACAGGGAACAGGTGGAAGAGAACTTGGAGAGGTGGAGGTATTCACTTGAAAGAAGAGGAATGAAAGTCAGCCGTAGTAAGACAGAGTACATGTGTGTGAATGAGAGGGAGGCCAGTGGAACAGTGAGGCTACAAGGAGCAGAGGTCACAAAGGTGCAGGACTTCAAGTACTTGGGGTCCACTGTCCAGGAAAATGGGGAATGTGGTAAAGAGGTGAAAGAGAGTCCAGGCAGGATGGAGTGGATGGAGAAAAGTTTCAGGAGTGATTTGTGACAAAAAGGTGTCAGCAAAGGTCAAAGGAAAAGTTTACAAGACAGTGGTGAGACCAGCTATGTTGTATGGTCTGGAGACAGTGGCATTGACAAAAAGACAGGAGAAAGAACTGGAAGTGGCAGAAATGAAGATGCTGAGGTTCTCCTTAGGAGTGACAAGGATGGATAAGATCAGGAATGAGATCATCAGAGGTACAGCACATGTTGAACAACTGGGAGATAAAGTTAGGGAGGCCAGACTGAGATGGTTTGGACATGTCCAGAGGAGGGACAGTGGGTATATTGGTAGAAGGATGTTAGAAATGCAGCTGCCAGGAAAAAGACAAAGAGGAGATATATGGATGCAGTTAGAGAGGACATGAAGGTAGTTGGAGTGAGGACAGAGGATGCAGAGGACAGAGTGAGGTGGAGGAGGATGACTCACTGTGGCGACCCCTGAAAAGGGAAAAGCCGAAAGAAGAAGAAGAAGAAGAAGAAGAAGGGCAGTATGTGTGAACGTGAGAATGGGCTTTGCAGATGTGTTTCTCACATGTGCAGCACACAGCTTTTGTCTTGCAGTCCTTCTTCCAGGGGCAGAACTGGCACCTTTTTCTTTTGACTGACCCAGCTGCAGCCTTTATTATTTCTTAGTTTGTTTTTTTGTTTTGCTTGGCAGCTTGTGTGATGTGAGGGGTTAGCTGCAGATCAAGAGTGCAGGTGCAGGTCAAATGCAAGTTCTAGTGTCTTTGATGTGTGTATGTGCGTGTGTGTGTGTGTGTGTGTGTGTGTGTGTGTGTGTGTGTGTGTGTGTGTGTGGGTGTGTGTGTGTGTGTGTGTTAGAGAGAGTTTGTGTGTGGCCTTTAATAATAATAATAATTGTCTAAGCTTGTCATCTGCGTATGTTTCCCATACACAGACGAAATTCGTCTCTGCATTTAACCCAACCACCTACCAGGCGGTGCAGTGAGCAGCCATAGAAGGCGCTCGGGGAGCTGGAGAAATAGGTGTGCACTCATAGACACCCCAAGATGTGTAGTGGCCGGGACGCGAACCCGCGTCCTTCGGGTCCCAAGTCAAACGCCCTAACCACTACACCATCTTGGCTCCTTGAACTTTTTTCTGGTGTTTAAATGCCTTTATAATTCACGGGTCAAAAATGACCCATAGGACAATCTTTGGACCCTAGTGGTGTACAGCCCACATGTAAACCTAGACAAAAACAAAGTATCACTTTTTGTAATGATGGGGTCACTTTAGGAAAAGTCATAAAATTTCAAGTTGGAAAAATATAGTTTAAGGTATTTTTTCTATGGCTAAACATGGTAGCGGGTCACTTTTGACCCGCAGGACAACACAAGGGTTAAGGACGCATATTTAATTGGATATATGATAACTGGTTCCTGCTTTTTGGATTTGGCTGGTTCCTGGTCTATCAACACAAAAGGAAGATGTCGGCGGCAAATCTGCACCTGGTCAGGCTGCCTGCCTTACATGATGGCTTGGTTCATGTCTTGAGAACCCAGACCTTTGGCTGAATGGATTAGATCTCTGGGATTTTCTCAGGCATGTTCCATTAATATGGTCATTTTAATTTGGACATTTCGGAAGCAAGTAGACCAACACAGACTGAAGGTAGATGTCATTAAAGTTTCTGCCTGTTCCCAAAACAATCGTGTTTACCGTACTTTTTGGCATATAACACGCAGCATTCTTTACTAATTTGAATGTCCTGCAGCTTATATGCCGAAGCATGTTATTTATGGATTTTTTCCCATATTTTTAGACCCATTTTTGGCTCTGATATCGCCATTTTTCATTTTGGGCAAAAAATGCTGCAGTACCACTTTTGTCCGCTAGGGGGACACTTCCAGAGGAGTACACCGACCGTTTCTAGCTCATGTGTCTGAAAAAAGCCTCCTCTGGTCGGACTGACTCTGTCGCTGCCCGGCCTCCTGCTCTGGAGGTAACTGCTGTTAGCTGTGTTGTTAGCTGTTTTTTTTCTTCCGCAAGATAACTCATAAACCACACCGCAGATTCTCTTGAAACTTACAGAGCGTAATTATTTGGTGGTCATTTACAAACTGTTAGCTGCAGAAGATATTTAGAGCTAAAAAAAAATGCTCTTTTACGGTAGCTTGTTTGTTAGTGGTATAGCTACCGCAAACAGATACCTACTGTTTAGATAAACAGATCATAAACCACCCGACATATATTTTTTAGGCTTTCAGAGTGTAATTATATGGGTTTCATTTACAAACTGTTGACCTGTATAAGACATTTGAGATAAAATTCAATTTTTTATTCGTTTTTTTATAAGACGGAATCGTCTTGTAGCTTCCAGTCCAGCTTCCAGTTGATCCTGTATTGAACGCCTTTTTTGATTTCATCATGTCCTGGACGACTGAGAATCTTCACCAGCATCTTGTAGCTTCGGTTTCATTTCCGTTTATATTGTTATAAATCATAAACCACTCAGTGGATATTTTTTCTGCTTACAGAGTGTATTTATATGGGTTTTAATTTACAAACTGTTGACCTGTATAAGACATTTGAGATAAAATTCAATTTTTTATTTGTTTTTTTAAGAGACGGAATCGTCTCGTAGCTTCAGTTTTATTTCTGTTTATATTGTTATAAATCATAAACCACTCGACAGATATTTTTTAGGCTTTCAGAGTGTAATTATATAATAATATAATAATAATAATCATTTTATTTAAAAGCGCCTTTCAGGACACCCAAGGACACTTAACAAACCAATACAGTGTAATACAGATCAAACAATATCAGCGACAAATTGAAATATAAAATACATAAAGATTATAAAATGCAAAATAATAAAAATACATTTAGTAAAGTTAATGATAAGCTAGTCTAAAGAGATGGGTTTTCAGGGCAGTCTTGAACAGAGAAAGGGAGGTGGTGTTTCGAAGGTCTGGTGGTAGAGCGTTCCAGAGGTGAGGGGCAGAGCAGGTGAAGGCCCTGCTCCCCATGGTGGAGAGGCGGGCAGAGGGTACATGGAGATGTAGCAAAGAGGAGGATCTGAGAGAGCGTGATGGGATGGAGATTTGTAGGAGGTCAGATAGATAAGGAGGGGCAAGGTTGTGGATAGCTTTGAACGAGAGGAGGAGAATTTTGAAGATGATGCGTGATATGGGGTTTAATGTACAAACTGTTGACCTGTATAAGACATTTGAGATAAAATTCAAATTTTTATAATTTATTTTATAGTAGCGCACGCGATCATTTGGAAGACGTCAAACCGAAACAATTTAAATTCAGCAGATTTGACCATTTTGTGAATTGATTAAGGAACGTTTTAGCTCACGAAACCTTGTTCTATAATGTCAGCTAAGAAATACTTTTTTTTCTCAGCAAATAAATCATAGTTTTTACCGTGTTATCTTGTAACAGGGTGGCCGTGGCATAATGACAGTCGACCCCCAATCGGAAGGTTGGAGGTTCGAATCCCGCGTCCGCCCACCACGTGTTGTTGTGTCCCTGGGCAAGACACTTAACCCCGAGTTGCTTTCGGTAGGTCTAGATGGCGCCTTGCAAGGCAGGCTACCACTACCGGTGTATGAATGTGTGAATGAATGGGTGGATGGCTGGTATTGTAAAGCGCTTTGGGGCTCCTCACAGGGGGCTAGAAAGCGCTATATAAATAAGCTCCATTTACCATTTAAGGACGGGGCATAGCTCCGCACTAGCGCGAGCGCGAGGCCACGCGGCGCCACGCTGTGCGAGCTCCGCTTGCACAAGCCTTTGAACGCTCGCGCGAACGCGCCAAGCTCAATTTTACGACCGCTCACGCGCGCGCAGTGTCTCACAATAAACTGCCCTGGTGGCGGACTGTTTTGTGTGACACACAAATGAATTAAATTCCTCTTCTTTATCGCTGATCGGGCCTTTTCTTTTGTTTTTTTGCCAAAAGTCAAGTGATCGCTTGAAGCGGTCACCATTCACTTCCTCCTCCGATGAGGAGGAATGAATGAACTTGTCACGAGTGAACTAAACTCATGTCCAACGTGGATGCGCAGGTTCTAAACATTTCCTGGTGTGCTTGTCTGCTGTGTGGGTTGAAGGACCAGCGCTCCCTGTTTTAATTTTAATTTTTAGGACTTTTTTATTAACATATAAACACAGAACAAAGCTGCACAGCCCTCTGCCTTTTCTTCAGACCCGACCTGTCAATCAAATCAGTAGGCTGTCAGCAAATGACCAATCAGCGACCTCAATTTGTCCCGTAGCTAAACGCTCCGCCCTGCTTCTGCTCAAATGACATCAAGTATTTGGAGCGAAAACGTTGGAGCCACACGCTGTGCTCTGCTGTGAACCCCCCACGCGCAGCACTCGCGCGTGGCGCGGGGCTCGCTCGAGCGCGGAGCTCTGCGCCGGCCTTTAAAGTCCTTCCATGCTGGCTCGCTTCTGTGGCTGCCATTTTCAGCTGCCTCAGGCAATGAGGCGCTGACGCGTCGCGTAGCGGTGACGCATAATAGATGCGTCTTATAGGGTGAAGCGTGTTATTTATGGATTTTTCCAATTTATTGACAATAATTGGACAAAGCGGGTTATACACAGAAGCGTGTTAAATGCCGAAAAGTACGGTATCTGAAATTTGCTCACTGACTGGCCTTGACAGGCTGTCTTATCTCAACACGCCTGGAGAAGTTTTGTAAACTTGACGCTCTCACCCCTCCCAAACCTTCTGCAGAGGAATTCCACGGACTTATCAGAGGAGCTCACCTGAATAAACATTCTTTCATCATTTCAGGACTCTGGATTCGCCTATGGCCGTCCTCTAGACTCTAGAGATCTTTGGGCGGGTGGGACTCTATTTGGCAACACCGGTCACAACGGTGTTTACACAAGTGTGTCTTTCAGTGGTGGAGAAAGTACTCAAACACTGTACTTAAGTAAAAGTACAAATAAACAGACAAAATGTACTCTAGTAAAAGTAGAAGTACCATATTAATGTTTTTACTTAAGTAAAAGTAAATAAGTACTTGCTTTTAAAAATACTTAAAGTATTAAAGTAAAAGTACTTGCTGAATGTATTACCTAATGCAATGGTTTACAAAATCATCAAGTGTGCGTATATTTTCTGTAATACATTAATAGTGTTGAGTCATTTTAATGAACAATGCTGCAGATAATACATGTTTTTATTGTGTTTACTCTGACACAGTTCACACTTGGACTTGTGATTCTGTGCGTCAGTATTTCAGGGATGACATGAAGAGTTAAATGTCATTAAGTAAAATAAGAAAGAGGAATGATTTTACCTTTGAACATTTTTATTTAACACAAACCAATGTGTCATTTTAACTGCAGTAAACACGTTTAAGTAAAAGTTGTCTGTTTGAAAAAAGGAGCATTAGACCTAACAAAGGAACATCTGATCATTTCAACTCCAGTTTGTCATCAACTCTAGTTAAAATACTGTCTAGTCAACCTTGTAATGGGTCAATAGTGAACAATATTTTAACTTCCTGACACCATTTTCGAAACTTGGACCTGAGTGTCGAGACATTTGGAGACATCTCTTGTCTCCTGTCCTAACATGAACTGACACATTTTAATATTGCAGCAAGAATTTCTTGTCCAAGTTCAGAATAAGTTGTTTTTCAAAGTTTTTTTTTGAGTCCAGTCTGGCTCTTTTGGGAGAGAGAATCTGTCCTGCTGTACTGAACAGTCTTTCAATAATATTTCAATAGTCTTTCAATAAGGCCATGGGTGTTGTGTATCTTGCTGACTCTGTGGTGGAATCCATTTTGGGTGTGTTAGTGGTGCTGTGGGTGCTCCCAGCTCAGTGACGTATATACTAGAATATATGTCACTGGTCCAGCTCTTCTTGAAGGCAGGTCTAATGTTACCTGTCCACTTTGCAGTGATTCAATGGACCAACTCCCCTCTCGACATCAGTTACTTTCAAACTAATGACAAATCAAAAAGCTGCAACGTGAATGTAACTTGTAACTCAACACATTATAGAAATGTAGTGTAGTAGAAAGTACAGATACTTCATGTAAAATCTAGTGGAGTAAAAGTAAAAGTACCCACATTTAATTTAAGTAAAGTACAGATACATGAAAAATGTACTTAAGTACAGTTACAAAGTATTTGTACGTTGTTACATCCCACCACTGGTGTCTTTACATCCGGGGCAGAGACTCCACCGAACCCCTGAGACCCGCTCATCGAACCCCTGGGGTTCGATCGAACCCAGGTTAAGAACCAGTGGGAACTACTGTATATGAACTGAGTGATTCTATCTGAACTCTGCAGTGCCTCTGCTGGCTGGCTGCTCAACGGCCTTTAGTCCCCTCCCCTGCCCTCTGCGTAATGTCGGCGTCATTATGTGCTTGTGTGTGAGACTTTTTTCATTACCACATTTTTTTACCTTCAAGCAGAGATCAAAAATATGTTAGGAATTTTTTTTGTCTCCAAACCCTATGTGTCATTTTTCACCACTTTTATTGTCTGTCCAACAGATCTCACTTATAAATGAGTCTTTGAGGCTCAATGTGATTTATCTGTTTAAATAAAAGTTGAATGAATGAAAAAGTAAATGCCACTCATAATTATGTTTCCTTCACTCTAAAGATTGATGGATACATAAAAAAAGCAGGTGTATGTAAAAAAAAAAAAAGTGGGATATTCAGTTTCAGCAGATTGAGTTGAAATCATTGAAAAACAAATTATATTATCTTAAAAGAACAAAGGATGAATAACAGTTATTTAAAACAGACCAATGGCCTTGTTTGAGGTCTTTATTGGATTTATTACTTTATTCCTGCTTTTGTCATTCAAGTGACTTGTTGTATTATTTTGCCTTAATGCCTAATTGCTGTTTTATTTTCATGCCCAGGACTGCAATCCCAAATGGTGTCTAGACACATGGTACTTTCACAAATGTCTGAGTTTTTGTTTGAGTAAGAGTTTTTATGCCTTTTGGGAATCACAGTAATCTTGGAGAAGTGCTGAAAGTATCTTTCCCTACAGAATTTGCATTAAAGTCCTTGAAATGAATTCAAACTTGTGTAAATGATTTTTGAAAATATAGTACTATGTGCCAGGAATCAGCATACAACTTTCCCCTCATTATTTGTTTATTTCAACCACTTCATTGGAGGTGTAGCAATTAATTGAATGCAATGTTCTTAAGTCATATGGTAATTGCATTTGTAGACATGGCATATGGAACAATTTAATCTTAACAGTATTTACAACCAGGCACAGAATGTCGTTGTTGTTGTTCTCGCACTATTGAATAAGTTTGTATTTGTTCACAATCTTTCTAGATTGGGAAAAAAAAGTTAATAAAATGGTCCTAAGTGCAGTGTGAAAAAAATATATTGTGCTTTATGTTATAACATGAAGCATTTTATCCCAGAGTTCACCCTGTTTTGTGACAGGTAGTTTAAATGCCTCACCTTAACAAAGAAGTCATTCAGCATCAAAGCTGTTGTAAACTTTAAAGAGCAAGTAAAACCTACAAAAGAAAAAAATAAAGCTAATTAACTCAGGAACATTTATAGGCTGTTGTTTTCCATGGCTTTAAACTGGAGTCCCAAGCTTAAAGCTGGGCCAAAGACTAGTGTTCCCTTTCTAAAAAGCTCTTTTGTTTTATAGGTTTAAAACATGAGAAATATTCAAGGAAATACTTAATTTATTATGTATTCCATGACAGCAACCCTGCTGAGTGTTATGCTGTGTGCATGTTGCTTTAAATATATGGGTATTAAATGTACATTTATTTTTACGTTTTGCTCTTTCTTATTTTATCTTGCATAAGGAGTCCAGCTCCATTAACAACATCAATATTCCAATTGCTTTAATAAACATTACATTAGAAATAAATACATGTACCTATAATCTCACTGGACTACTTATCAGGAAATCAACACACACGCGCACACACACACACACAACACACACACATGAAATAAATGTACAGGACTTTTTTTGCAGGACTATAAGACTGTAGGACATTCATTTAAATATGTCATTTTTTTGAGGATTTCTAAAATATTTTTGAATAATGACACTAATGCAGTTTATATTAGATGCCAGTGCATTTTTTTTTAGCTGTCACTGACTTTTGATCAAAACACATCTTACTAGTTTATTAGTTGTTGCTTTTTGTTTGTTTGTTTTTGTACATAAG
>JBBPBX010005819.1:35000-57361 GCA_038048925.1 Garcialebias charrua | reverse complement strand
GACCAAATGGTGGAAGCTAAAGAAGAAAGAATGTTGTGAGAAATTCAGAGACAAGCTGTTAAAGGCTCTTTGTGGTAAGAAAGAGCTTCCAAGTGACTGGGCTACTACAGCAACAGTAATTAGAAAGACAGGTAGGAAGGTACCGTATTCGCCGTTGTATTATACACTCCGGTCTATAATACGCTTTGACCAATTATTGGAAATAAACCAGAAAAAACATACATAATACGCTTCGGTGTTTAATACGCATCTATTATGCGTCACCGCTACGCGACGCGTCAGCGCCTCATTTGCCCTGCTTAAAATGGCGGCGACAGAAGCGAGCGAGTATGAAGAACTTCACAAGGAAACACGGTAAAAACTATTATTTCTTTGCGAGAAAAAATATATTTCTTAGCTGACTTTATAGCACACGGTCTCCTGAGCTTAACCAAATGTGAAATCAGCTGGTCTGAGCTGGATTTTAAAAAATAGTTCGCCGATTTGCATACAGGCGGTTCGGACGCTTTCTTTCTTTAAATTTAGCTAAATAAACGCTTAAAATATATTTCTTAGCTGACTTTATAGCACAAGGGTGTCATGAGCTTAACCAAATGTGAAATCAGCTGGATTTAAAAATCTGCGGTGTGGTTTATGAGTTACGGTATCTTGCAAACAAAAACAGCGAACCTCACAGCTAAATGCAGCTACATCCAGAGCAGGGGACGGGCAGCGACGGAGTCAGTCCGACCAGAGGAGGCTTTTTTCGGACACATGAGCTAGAAATGGTCTGGAAGTCCTCTTCCTCTTCGTCTTCGCTCGCGGAGTCCTCTGCTGCTGCCCATAGCACCCATAGCGGCCGAAACTGGTACTGCACCATTTTTTGCCCAAAATGAAAAACAGCGATATCAGAGCGAAAAATGGGTCTAAAAATATGGGGAAAAATCCATAGATAATACGCTTCGGTGTATAATACACAGGACATTCAAATGAGCAAAAAAAAACCACGTATTATACACAGACGAATACGGTACTTGGTGTGTCATCTGGACAGAAAATGGATGATAAGGAAACCTGGTGGTGGAATAGTGAAGTGCAGGACGCCATTCAAAGAAAGAGATTAGCCAAGAAGAAATATGACAGTGAGAGGACTGAAGAGAGGAGACAGGAATATAAGGAGATGGGACATAGAGCAAAGAGGGAAGTAGCTAAGGCAAAGCAGAGGGCGTACAATGAGTTGTATGGGAGACTGGACACTAAAGAGGGCGAGAAGGACTTGTACCGATTGGCAAGACAGAGGGATCAGGCTGGAAAGGATGTGCAACAGGTTAGGCTTATTAAAGATGGGAATGGTAATGTTCTAACAAGTGAGGAGAGTGTGATGGGAAGATTGAAGGATTACTTTGAGGAGCTAATGAATGAAGAGAAAGAAGAGTAGAGATCAAAGACACTGTGGACCAGGAGGTGGAAAAGATTAGTGAGGGTGAAGTCCGGAAAGCTTTGAAAAGAATGAAGAAGGGGAAGGCAGTAGGACCTGATGACATACCAGTGGAGGTTTGGAAATGTCTTGGAGAGATGGCAGTGAGGTTTTTGACTCAAATATTTAATGGAATATTTGAGGGTGAGAAAATGCCTGAAGAATGGAGAAGAAGTGTGCTGGTTCCCATTTTTAAGAACAAGGGTGATGTACAGAGTTGTAGCAACTACAGGGGAATTAAGTTGATGAGCCACACAATGAAGATCTGGGAGAGAGTTGTGGAAGCAAGACTTAGACAAGATGTGACTATCTGTGAGCAGCAGTATGGTTTCATGCCAAGAAAGAGCACCACAGATGCCATCTTTGCTTTGAGGATGTTGATAGAGAAGTACAGAGAGGGTCAGAAAGAACTCCATTGTGTGTTTGTGGATTTAGAAAAAGCATATGACAGGGTGCCAAGAGAGGAGGTGTGGTATTGCATGAGGAAATCTGGAGTGGCAGAAAAGTATGTTAGACTGGTACAGGACATGTATGAGGACAGCAGGACAGTGGTGAGATGTGCTGTAGGAGTGACAGATAGCTTCAAGGTGGAGGTGGGATTGCATCAAGGATCGGCTCTGAGCCCCTTCTTGTTTGCTCTGGTGATGGACCGACTAACAGATGAGGTCAGGCAGGAATCCCCATGGACTATGATGTTTGCAGATGACATTGTGATCTGTGGTGAGAACAGGGAACAGGTGGAAGAGAACTTGGAGAGGTGGAGGTATTCACTTGAAAGAAGAGGAATGAAAGTCAGCTGTAGTAAGACAGAGTACATGTGTGAAGGAGAGGAAGGCCAGTGAACAGTGAGGCTACAAGGAGCATAGGTCACAAAGTTGCAGGACTTCAAGTACTTGGGGTCCACTATCCAGGAAAATGGGAAATGTGGTAAAGAAGTGAAGAAGAGAGTTCAGGCAGGATGGAGTGGATGGAGAAAAGTTTCAGGAGTGATTTGTGACAAAAAGATGACAGCAAAGGTCAAAGGAAAAGTTAACAAGACAGTGGTGAGACCAGCTACAGTATATTGTACAGTGTCATTGACAAAAGACAGGAGAAAGAACTGGAAGTGACAGAAATGAAGATGCTGAGGTTCTCCTTAGGAGTGACAAGGATGCATAAGATTAGGAATCTTTCTCATCACAGCTGGTGATTTCAACCAAGCAGATTTAAAGAGTGTATTTCCAAAAACATACATAAACATAAACTTTGCAACAAGAGGAAACAATACACTGGACCAAGTTTACACCACCATGAAAAATGCCTACAGAGCCCTCCCCCTCCCCCACATTGGTGCTTCTGACCATATCTGTGTTATGCTAAAGCCAGCATACAGGCCATTGGTGAAAGTCACAAAACCAGTCCGCAAGCAGATACGAGTGTGGCTGGATCGGGGCATCAGAAAGGCCAAGAAGCATTATTCCAGGAAAATAGTCAGAGTCAGAGAGTCAGAGTCAGAGAGTCTTTATTGTCATTTGCACCGCATGTGGTACATGTGATGAAAACGAGATTATGTACACAGGGTCCCAGTTACATCCAACAACAAATGCAAGAGAAAAACAGTAATAACATCTAGAATTAACTAAGAGAAACATCAACTAGTAATACACTAAGCCCTAATGTAGTGGAAAAACATCATTATAAACAGCAGCACGAACATGAGTCTGTATGAGCAGATGGTCACAGATGAACACAGCAACAAGAAAACAGATCAGCATCAGCATGATGTGATATTTTGCAGTGTTTATTCTTATTATTTATTTATTCATGAGTCTAACAGCCTCAGGGTAGAAGCTGTTCCTCAGTCACCGATGTCACCAAATAGCTCACCGTTTCAAGGACAGCAAGGATACACGCAGTCTGTGGCAGGGAATACAGACTATCACAAACTACAAACCATCCCCCCAGACCTGTGACAGCTCAACCTCTACGCTGAATGAACTGAATGAGTTCTTTGCTCGGTTTGAGGCAAGTAACAGCACACCTGCACATAAACTCCCCCCCTCTCCTGATGGCCAGGTGCTGGCGCTGTCCTCAGACAGCGTAAGGCGATCATTTATCAAGATTAACGCCCGGAAGGCCTCTGGTCCTGACAACATACCTGGTCGTGTGCTGAAGGACTGTGCAGGGGAACTCGCAGCGGTCTTCACGGACATCTTTAACATCTCACTGAGCCAGGCCATCGTCCCCACCTGTTTCAAAGCCACCACCATCATCCCTGTCCCAAAGAAGGCAACGCCCGCATGCCTCAATGACTATCGCCCAGTAGCACTCACCCCCATCCTGATGAAGTGCTTTGAACGGCTAGTCATGAAAAGCATCACATCTGTCCTCCCTGCCTCCCTGGATCCCTTCCAATTTGCATACCGACCTAATCGCTCAACCGACGATGCCATCTCCTCTGCCCTCCACACAGCTCTCACACATCTGGACACGAAGGACTCTTATGTTAGAATGCTGTTCATCGACTTCAGCTCGGCATTCAACACCATCATCCCCCAACAGCTCATCCATAAACTGGACAGTCTGGGGCTGAACACCTCAATGTGTAACTGGCTGCTAGACTTCCTGACCGGGAGACCACAGACAGTACGGATCGGGAGTAACACATCTAGCACCATCACATTGAACACAGGGGCCCCACAAGGATGTGTGCTAACACCACCTCATTGGAACCAACATTAACAATGGGTACATAAGCCGTTCCCTTAATTACCGGAACCAAGGCAGGGGAAGCGAGCAAACCAGACGGCAATCCACACTCTACCGGTTCAAACAGAGCCGTCGAGCCTGAATATTCCTCAGAGCAGGTGACAGCCACGATTTTCATAACTCCCCCAGGAATCCGACAGCCTGTTTTTTTTCTAACTTTTACCCTTCCAGGGCTGCTTCGAGATTCCTGTAAAGAAGCAGACTGGCACTGCTGCAGGGCCTGCACGACCGACCGAGGGGCCTCAGAAACACCAGACACAGAAGACCAAGCCACCCCATGTAGCCCAAACAGTTCCTGATAACACCTCCTGATCACATTCATCCCTACAACACCTGGCACTTCACCACAAGGGTCCTTTACCACCAAAACACCACATCCAGGAATCAATTTGCCACAAAGTTGTACCTCAAGTTCTAAATAACCAATATACGGGATTTTAAGACCATTGGCGGCCTTAAGCTCCAACCAATGACATGAATGGAGGCATCCCCTACCTCCAGACTCCATATGTTGGCGAAAGAAACTTTCAGAGACCGTGGACACCATTGAACCAGTGTCCAACAGACAGGGGACCGTTACTCCACCCATGACTACATCTACATGAGGACAAGCGGACACCAATTTAGACGCGCCAAAGTTTCTCATAACAGGCTGTGAGCCAATAACACCCCCACCTGAACAGTGACTCGGCAGTTCGGTGGGGACTAGTTTTCCCCCTCTGAAGCAGGGTGGGGACGAGAAGCTGGATTACTCCGAACTGGGACCCGAGTAGAGACACGCACCCCGTCACATTCTCGTGCAAAGTGGCCGGGCTGGTTACACCGCCTGCAAATCACTGGACCCGAGAACCGAGGACGGTTGGAACTACGAGAGTTTTTTAACTGGGAAATGCTCTCACTAAGCTGCTGGAGCTGTTCCTGCTGACACTTTAGCATCTCTCTAAGCTGGCTCATTTCCGTTGCAGCTGCTAGGGGAGCTACCCGCGGGCTACCATAAATCCCATACTGAATACCATGAACAGACGGAACTGATTGGCTTGGACTTCTCACCCCATAGGGTACCCCTTCGCGCTCCCACTGAATTGCTGCAGCCCTAACCTCAAGCAGGGTGCTGTCTGGCCTCCTGCGCACAAACTGCTTCAGTTCACGACGCAGAGAACCATCCAACACCTGTTCAACAAACTGATCTCTTAACAACATCACTGAGTTCAACATGCCAGCAGGTGCGCGCTGCTTTACCCTCTCCATAAGGCCCATTAATGCAAGGGAGAACTCCTGAAGGCTCTCTCCCTCTTGCTGCCTTCTGGAGAAGAAGGTTTCTTGTAAAGCAACATATGACTCAGCGCAGCCATATAATTCCTGTAAAATTTCAAATATTCTGGCAGGGTTCTCCCTCTCCGCACTAGAACGATACTTAATTTCATTTCGAGCCTCCCCTTCTAAGTGATCCAAAAGAAAAAAAGCTTGATCAGCCACAGACAAATGTCGCGCCCGCATACACATCTCCGCCTCCTCCATCCACTCACTCAGTCCTATGCCGGTCCTTCCTCTAAAGATGGGACACTTCCTATCTCTAGGCACAAAAATCAGTCTCTCTGTAAGAGGGGCATTAGGTAGGCCTACTCCTGAAGTCGACGGCTGGGCACTTGAGCTGGCCTGCCCTTGGCGCAACTGCTCATTATCAATTTTTAAGCTCTCCACCAACTCTTTGAGCTCCCTAATTTCCTCGGCCATAATTACAAATCTTAACCACCCACCACCTCAAAGATGTGCTGGAACCACCACTGCTCTGCTTCCGGTCGACCAATCTGCACACAAAACACAAAAGAAAATAAACCAAAGAGAAACACCAATAAAAAAACCCAATATTGCAAGTCACAACTACTAGTCCCGGATGTTCATAAAAGCAAAGCCCCACAACAACGCCAAAAATGTGGCATTACTTCCTTAGCTAAGAGCATGAAACTGATTAACCATGATAAGTTAGACAACGCCACCCTGGGAGTTTCACCCAGAGATTATTAACCTTATGTTTGTAACACCCCGCAGGTTTGCTTTGCACAAATTTAAACATCCGGGACAACTTTTATATAACTTAACACAATTTATTAATAATAAGTAAACAAACACATTTTAAACATCCTTTACATTCAATGTTCAGTAAATTATTCACCAAAATGGGGCTGCTATGCCAACACCACTTCTAAATAAACAAACCCAAAAACCCTTTAAACCCCAAAGATACTGACTACTCCACACAAAACAATTACTCACATAGACATAAACAATTACAATAAATATATACAGTTCACCATTCGACCGGGGTACACTCGCGTCACATTCCAGCGACAAGCAGCTGGCTGCACTGACGTCACACTCCACGCGCCGCTGTAAGGGAAACAGCTGACGACACCACGGTCAGGGAAACAGCTGACGACGCCACGGTCCGTGTTTCAATCACTCGTACAGAGCTTCCCCCAAACGGAGTCGCCAGGAACCCAGAGCGGACCCGGAAGACAGAGCATCAGTCTCCGGAAACAGAGCAGCAGTGGCAGGTGGAAGGGACCTAAAGAAAGTGAATTAATAACTACTCTTCATATAGCTGCCACAAATAGAGCTTACAAGGCCAATAGTTTCCTTACCTGCCGGCTTCACAACCACGTACACACACACACACCCTCACAGCATGAGGGGGCGGAGAAGCGCAGCGCCGCGGCCGTTTTACCTATAACAACACCTCCATTTAGGGTTTCTGTTCGATATTGCTATAGTGCAGAGAGAGACAACACCTACCCCGTAAAGGAATCAACACCGGCCCGCACCACACTCAGCGACGGGTTGCCTTGCACGGCCAACACCCACGGCCACCAGCCATTCAGCGGGAGCACGAAAACGACCTGTCCGACTGAATGCGGCAGCTAGTTATACACCACGCCCACCGCCAACCAGCCCTACGCACCTGAGATTTATTTAGGTAATTATTCGCCTTCCTATACCACCACAAGAGGAAGATCTTTCAGTTCTCAGGCTCCTCTCTTGTGGAACAAACTTCCAGTTTCTGTCCATGAGGCTGACACATTGTCCAGTTTTAAGACTTTCCTTTTTGATAAATCCTATAGTTAGGGTTGACTTGTTATGTTGCTATAGGCTTAGACTACTAGAGGACAAATTGACATAATTTCCTTAAATTATTTGTTAAAATTGAAAAGTTTTTATTTGAAACTATTTCTATCCTAACATGTGATTCTTGACCTGCCATTGTGTATCTGTTCCTCTCAAACCCAGCTGTTTGAAGCAGATGTTGCTTGTCCTGATCCTGGTTCTGCTAAAGTTTCTTCCTCAAGAGGGAGCTTTTTCTTTCCACTGTCGCCTTCATGCTTGTTCAAGATATCAAGATAAAGAGTTCTGTGATGGAGTTAAACACAAAGCGGTCTTCTCCTCAGGTCAATAAAGTTAAATTATTATTTTTATATATGAATGTTTCTGTTCAGTGCCCTGAGATGACTTCTGTTGGGACTTGGCGATATATAAATTAAATGAATTGAACTGAAATGTATTAATTTCAACTAGATTACAACCTGCTGAAGAGGGAAATGGTCACCACAGCTGCACATAAAAACAGTTTTTAAAAAGAAAAAGACGTGAAGTTAAAGGTCTAGCGTTGTCTTTTCCTGTCAGAGTTTATCTTAATGAGTCGTTTTGGTCAAACCTTACAACCTCAGACAATCAGCACTTGACGTGTGTGTGTTCGTGACGACTCTGCTGCTGACGCACCAGGTTTGAGCTCAGTGTGAAACTAGTTTGTGTTTGCTCGGGTCGAGGAGCGGTGGCGGCCATCTTGAATTGTGTTGACTCCAAATGTTGATCGTCCAGTCCAACCCATGTTTATTTCGAGTTGTGTTAGAATCTGTCCACTGATTCAAGAGATTTGTGTTAACATTACTTTGGCAGGAGCATCCAGGTCAGGATCATCTTAAAACATTGGAAGACCATAAAGCGTCCTGAAATCAATGACTGGATTAAATCAATGACCGACGCAGCTTCTTACGAGGTCATGCTCAGTAACTTGAAAGGGAGCAGAGACAAAGATTGGGACAGTTTTTGGGACTCACTAAAAAGTGTAACAATGACCTAAAATGATACTGCTTTGTCTTACGTTTTTTGTTGTTTGGTTGTTTGTTTGTTTCTCGATTTTCTGGACTTTTGAATCACACCAATTACAGTAATTACAGAAATGTTTTCTTTATTTTTTTAGATGTATCACTCCACCTGTAATCTGCTGTTATCTGGGGGTGGGGAATAGAGGGAGGGGGGTGCACCAGCTTTATGTTCTTTATTTTGTTTTTGTTTTTTCTTTTTAATATTTTTTTAATGGTTTAATGTTTATTTTATGTACATGTTCCAAAAAAAATTAATAAAAACCTTTAATTACAAAAAAAAAACATTACGTAATGTTTTTTTTTTTGTAATTAAAAGTGTAATACTTTGGCAGGGATAAATCAAGTCCTCAAACGTGGTTCCTTTGAGTCCTTTAAAGAACAGAACCATCATCATGGTTTATGTTTAAAGCTACACACTCCTCTGTTCTAATGGGTGGACTCCCCGAACACCTTTCACCTCCTTTGTTACTCCTCCACTAAGATTAGCACCTCTCGGTGTCCGTCACCGTCCTCACAAGGTTTGGTTGAAGACATTTTCCCCGTCCATGCATGCAGGGAGTTTCATCTTCTTGGTGTTGTCTCCCTTCAGAGCTGATTCCTGTGCGTCAGACACGAGTCCTGCATCTGGTCAATAAGGCCAACACCACTAACACCACAAGTATGCTTAATGACGGATCTGATCATTCTGTGGAGCTGCCCCGGGGGCTGGAGCGGAGAAGTGGGTGGGTTGGGGATGGGGGGTGAGGAGGCATATTAAAAAGTAATGAATCACACACTCAGTCACAGGGTCGCCAGCTATGAATGTGCTCTCTGTTGGTTTTCCTGGAGCCTGGAGTTTACTAACTGATGACGCAGGCTGGACTTGATCAGAGACATGTGTTGCTGTGGACCTGATGCCAGCGAGGAGGGGGGAGGGGGGGCACCTCTGCTTTTTCTGTTTGTGTGGAGTGGGCATCACCTCACACTGAGGCCGATCGACTCAACGGGAGGCAGAGATAAACGTTCTGTCAGAAATAAAGAAAATAAAGTCATAAATAAAGCTTCGGCAGTCCCAAACCTGCAGGAGGAAGCGTCTGCAGAGCAGCCCTGCGCTGACTCTAAAATCTCTATTAGGACAACAAATACAAAATGGGATATTGGTTGAGTTAAATGAACTTATATAATTTGCTCCGTTGGACGTCAGTGACTTGTGTTAATGTTTCATTCAGACGTGACTGAATAACTCAGTGTGTTTGCAGAACATTTGTATGAAACTGGACATCAGGTGCAGCACCAGCAACATCTTCAGTGAACCAGTTTTCTCACTTAAAATCAATTAAAACAACTCATCGGGCAAAAACATCATGTCTGCATTATTCTAGTGATTAAAGCAGCTGAAACTTTATACATGTTTCACTTTATTAAACAATCAGTCAGACTTGTGTAAATACAAAATGTCTACCCACTCCAGAACATAGGATCTTAACTGCATCAGTGTTTGACTAAAAACTGCACAACCACAAACCTCTGAGCATTTTGATTATTATTTTTTTTACTCTATTAATCCCCAGTGGGGAAATTATTTCTGCGTTTTTCCCATTGCACACGTGAAGCACACATGTGAAGCAGTGAGCCGCCCGGGGAGCAGCTGGGGGTTAAGGGTCTTGCTCAAGGGCCCAGAGTGGGGCAAATGAGGGTGGAGGCAGGTGTGGGTGCTTCACCTTTCCACCCACATTTTGATGCTGTTGGTCTGGGGAGTTGAACAGCGACCCTCCGATCACAGGCTCACCCTCTCTAACCTCTGCACCACCACTCCCCCATCTGCATTAATAGGTCTTTGTGTTTCAAGGTTTCACTTCTTAATCTGGTCACTGACTTTTTGTTTTCTGCATCTCGCTTTTCTGGTTCATCTGCTCGTGTTGGCTCCTGATCCGTCTTCAGTTTCTTCAAGTTCAGATCCCGATCAGTTTTGTGCTCAGTCTTCCTCTCCTGCTCCTCGTCCCGCCCCGCCCCATGTCACCTGTTGTGCATCGTGCTCTTGATCAGCCGGTTGTGCTTCAGTCCCTGTGCTTTCCTGCAGACGTTTGGTACATAGTTTGGCTTCATGTCAGCAATTTATTTTTGGTTAATAAATACGTATCTTGGAGTCCTCAAGTTCGGTTTGCATCTTGGAGTCATGACAGAAAGTCACAAAAACATGTACCGGTAATTTTATCTCTTTATCAACAATTTCAAACTAATAAACCCCATTGCATTGTTTTCATAAATATTGCAGTTCATAAGAATAGAGGTAAAAAAAATCATATTTTTTGTCAGACATTCGAGTTTTTGTTCCTTCATTTGCCTCAGGGTTGTTAAAAAGAAACCTAATTTGTTCCTATTGTTGGTAAAACCACAAAGCAGAAATAATTTCTTTAATCCTTAATTAATTAATTTCTAGTATCTTTATTGCGGCTGGAACAGCGGGTTGGGATTACAGCGGCTGCATTAGAATGGTTCTGCTCATACCTGAGTGACAGGAGTTTTTGTGTCAAGGTTGATAATAATGTATCCGCTTCAATGCCTCTTTCCTGCGGGGTCCTACAGGGCTCGATTCTTGGACCCCTTCTGTTCTCACTCTATTTGCTCCCACTGGGGTCCATCCTGAGGAAACGTGGTCTTTCATTCCATTGTTATGTGGATGATTGTCAGATTTACCTGCAGTTGAAACCAGTTAGTGTTTGCTCCATTCACTCTCTCCTAAAATGTCGGGATGATATTAAGGCCTGGATGGCTTCAAATTTCTTAAGTTTTAACAATGAGAAGACTGAAGTCATTGTCTTTAGCCCTAGCTCAACTGCCGCCTCTGATCCTGCCAACCTGGACTCTCTTCAGCCATATCTTAAGCAGTCTGATAAAAATCTTGGAATGGTTTTAGACTCTGACTTCAAGTTTGACAAACAAATCAACTGTTCTGCAGAAAAGCTTCTTCCAACCAAGACAGCTAAGCTCAAATCAGTGTTGTCCAGACCTGACCTTGAGAAACTGGTCCATGCCATTGTAACAACTTGATTGGACTACATGCACTCTATGCTGGGGTCAGTCAGGTCTCCATCTTGCATCTCCAGCTTGTCCAGAATGCTGCTGCTCGGCTATTGACAGGAACTCGTAGGTTTGAGTATATTACACCAGTTCTGTCCTCCCTTTACTGGCTCCCTGTGTGGATTAGAATAGACTTTAAAATTCTTCTGTTGACCTTCAAGTGCCTATATGGTCTCACACCCTCATGTCTCTCTGAGCTACTGGAACCATATGTTCCCTCTTAGGCCCTGAGAGCATCCGATCAGCTGCTTTTGGCTCTTCCAAAAACAAGATTGAGGCTCAAAGAAGATTGGACTTTTTCAGTCTTGGGCCCCAAACTCTGGAACAACCTGCCCCCCAACATTAGAGAGGACACCTCCGTTCCTGTGTTCACATCTCTGCTACAAACATCTGTTTTCTCTGGGATTTCACACGTTTTAATGCTTTTAATTAATTCTTCAGTGTTATCATTAGTGTGTGTTGTTTTTTCATTAATTTTACTCCCATTGATGTCACTGTTAACACTTTGGTAACAGCTTTTGTTTTAAATGTGCTCTATAAATAATGTTGACTTAACTTTAATCTGATTCTTTAACACCTTTGGCCCAGCCCGCCTCTGTTGACTCAGATTTGAATACAGAGCCTTGAAGATGGTACTAACCAAGGGTCTTAAATTTAAATACCACTGTGTCATGGCTGTGTACCAACATAGAAAATAAGTTTTAAATTACTGGTGAACAAAAACCCCATTAGAGCTCTGTGTTCCTACTTCAGAAACTACACATTTGTGATGGTTACAATGACTGACTGCTGGGGTTGAGACACCAGAGTCCACAGGGTTTAAAAACAACATCTAATTTAATTTAGGATTTGTTTCTAAAGGTTTTAGGCATTTTTCTTTATTTTATTTTATTTTTTGGGTGGGGAGACTATTAATTATTTGTGTACACGCATGTTCATGTACAGATCCAACTGAGTCAGATTTCTGATGCAAAATATTTCAGACAACAAATGCTAAGATCAATAGCTGTTATATTTCACCGTTCTGCAACTGGAGACCAGGTGTTTACACGAGAAGTGTGAAAAAAGACACATTTTCTGTTGCAGCTTCACCGAATTTTGAGCGTTTGCGACCAGCGAGCCGTGCTGCCACATTTTCAGAGATCAACATATATTTGCTATCAGAGCTCTTTGGTGTAGGTGTCAGAAATACAGCTTTATTGCTCGGGATTTTCACCAAAATAAATCTTATTTTTATTTTTATTATTAAATAAATTTATTCATTTTACATTAAAACATAAAAGATAAAGAAAAAACCATTTAATAAATTTGTGAAAAAAAGAATACATAAAATGAAAGGTGGCAGAAAGAAGACCAAATCTTATTTTGTCTGCCCCTTTTTTCAAAAACAAAACAATTTCAAACAATTAATTCAAGCAATAATCTTCCAGAAAAAAACAGATCAATAGAGTAACTTTTCACAATCAACAAATACATTAAACGCTTAACTAAAAGCTTTAGTATTTTGTTAACAGTTTAGATTTGATAATTTTTTTGAATTTAATCACAGAGTTAATATCTTTAGCATCATTTCCCAAAACATTCCACAATTCCACTCCCTTTATTGAAATAAACCATCCCTTCAAACTAGTCCTATACCTTGGCTTCACCCGCTTCACTTGGCTTTGCAAAAATTTCACTTCCCTTTAGGCTGTAGCAGCTTTCTCTCTTAACGAAACACATTTGAACATTTTAGGGTAGCCCTGATGCATGCTCAATAATCCAGGTAGAAAAATCTAAAAAAGCTAAGTCTGGTCCTCTGAACATTCAAAAAACAAAACAAAACAAAGCAAAAAAATTGTAGAAACGTTTCGTCTTTCGTCCGAAAGACTTCCTCAGTCTGAGGTGCTGTGTTCAGCTCAGTCTTATAAATAGCACCCTCTCACAGTGGATCAACCAGTTGGCTGATGACAGCCTGAAACCAGCTGCTCACATGATCAAGGAGGACCATCAGCCTAACGATGGATCGTTAGCACCCTGATGGTTGTTTGCTATTCACAGAGGGCTGAGTGATACTAGCAATAACAGCATTGTAAGAGGAGGACAGTTGAACCCGGAATTTGAATTTGAGGGTAGCATATTCTTATGAGCCCTATACATTACAGCAAACCCTCGAGTTACGTCAAGGATTGGGACCTACGGGTGTGACTTAGGTCGATGTTGTCGTACCTCGCGGACCAAAAACACGTCCCTGTCGTAGGTCCGCGTTTCTGACATAGGTCGCGGCTATACCGCTAACGGAGCGCCGCACACATATTTAACGGCATGAGACTGAACAAGCAGACATACTAGGCCATAAACATGCACAGAACTTTACATGTACTGTACAGTAAATGAATACTGTACAATAAATAAAAAATATAATGTCTTACTTTGAGCTGGTCAAAGCCTGCCTTCGTCTTTTAGCATCAGCTCGCACCCGTCCGAGCTCCCCCAGCTTCCTTACGCTCCACACGCACACACGTGGTCAAAACTGTTTAAAAGAATGACTGTTAGCTTCTTAACTTCATACATTTGGAGCCAGAAAAAAAAAAACTTACTGAAAGCCGTTTCTCCGCGATGTTCCTCCATCCAAAACAAGCTGCTCGGGGTTAGCTACGGTTAGGCCCCGCCATTAGCAGCAATGGTTAGCATGTCAGTTCATTCAAAAAGGCTGTCGGCTTTGTATCTCCGCGTTAGCTCGGTGTCCCCCGACATCTTAGGCTGCCAGGCGGACATTTGCGGCGAGCTCCCGGCCGCAGATGGCCCCTCCGCGGCATGTCGGCTCGGTGTCTTCGCCTGTGTTAGCTGCTCTGTTAGCTGCTGTCGTTAGCATGTCGGGCGGCGTTGTGGGAGCGATCGCGGGGCGATCCGCGGCTGCTCCTCCGGGCCTGAGACGTCCACAGAGTTGACCGAGTGTTTCCAGCTAATTTATCCGTATGAGGCAACCCTGATCGGACACACGGTCCTCTAGAGCCAGCTGACAGGAGCCTCTATTGTGGAGCTCCATTGACCGGACTTGACAATTGTAAAATGGCGACCGGAAACGACCGGAAGTTGCGTAAATACGATAAAATTGTAATAAAAACATAATATTAATAATTATACTTTATTTATAAAGCCATTTAAAACAACCACAGCTGCAACAAAGTGCTGTACACATGAAATTAATAACATTTAAACACACACAAAAAAAATATATATATATATATATATATATATATTTTTTTTTTAATCATATTTTTATTAAATATGATAAAATCGTAAGTCTGAGTTGCCGTAGGTCGCGGGTGTCGTACCTCGAGGGTTTCCTGTACTAACAAAATATTATAGTCCACCAAATCATAAAACTTCAGTACTTTGAGTTGTTTAAATAATATATTTGATGGATGACAATGAGGCTTTCTAAAAATAATTCTCACCGCTATTTTCTGTAAAATAAAAATAGAGTTTGTTATAGTTTTACAGGCTTTTCCCCATATCTGATAAGGATCTAAGTAACTGCTACAACTCTGAGACTTTTTTAAAATCTAAATTTAAGCCAAAAAAAAAAAAAACTGCAAACCTCTGCAACTTGCCAGGAAACTGAGAAGCTTTTGACTCATTTTGGAAACTGACTCATGGATGCTGTTCTCTGTCTCCAGTGAGATAATGACTTTTGTTACATTTACTGTTTTTTTGTTTTGAATGTACAGTATTGTGTTTATTATTTTCACTTTTTTCAGAGGAAGGCCAAAGAGGAGATATATGGATGCAGTTAGAGGACATGGAGGTAGTTGGAGTGAGGACAGAGGATGCAGAGGACAGAGTGAGGTGGAGGAGGATGACTCGCTGTGGGGACCCCTGAAAAGGGAAAAGCCGAAAGAAGAAGAAGAAGAAGAAGAAGAAGAAGAAGATTTTCAGGAATCACCAACTGAACTCTTTCAAACTTTTCCCATAATTCCTTTCTGCTTGAGATCAAGCTAAGCCATGTGCTACACCAAGTTAAACAACACACTGATGAATGGAAAAAGTGTTCTCCTGTCTGTTTGACATACCTCTAACAAAAAACTTTATTACACTATTATTTTTGACCAATCAGCTGATCAGACTGTCCTCACTGTTTTTATTTTTAGGAATAAAGACGAGTAATTCAAACATGCACACATGTAGTGCAGCAATATGCATTATCTTATTCTTTAAACATGAAAGTGTGTGAGTTCTCTCCAGTAGATCATTTAAAATAAAACAACCAATGTCTAAACGAGGACATGACGAGCGGCTCCTCCACCTGACAGCAGCTGCCACCTGTTTGTATGTGAAATGCACCTGAGCATATTTTCCCAGACAAGGTGCAATACTTCGTTGAGCTGCTGCCCTGAGGCTTTCGAGCCGAGTTTTGAAAGAGGCGGCGCAGATTTGTGCCCGCATGTCGGAGCATGTCATGTACCCGTGTGTAAACAGCATCAGATGGTGTGCTGGGAAACTGCACTTGCTCTTTTTTTTTCTCATTATTATGATTTTGATTCGCTAAAGCTTCAAAAGCTGTGTGTGAAAAAGAAGCACGCCGTTTGTTTGGGCAAGTTGGATCAAGACGCCATGAAAAGTGTCGAGCGTCAGCGTATCAATGACAGGAAGAGGACTGCTAATTGAGTCATGATGAGGCCAGCGATCGTGTCATTTCCCATGAACAACCCTAACAAGTTCACAGCCTTTTAAAACCACGCGTTGGACGCAGGCGTTTGATTTGTCACTGCTGACGCTTCCCATTTGCTCCTGTAGGGATCAAAGAACGGTTAAAAACCTTTTAGGAAACAGATGTATGGCGCGGAAACTCTCGTCGACGTGGTAAATGCCAACCATCCGTCTTTCACACACAGATTACACAGCAGCTGTCATGTTGTCTTCAGTGAGCCTCGGGTCTTCCTCTCCACCATCATCACATACAAACATTTAGGACAACACGCACTGAGAGGCTGGCGTCTTTGTGGGAGGCCTGAGGAGCAGCTGGTTCTGATGGAAAACACCCGAGCCTCCCACCGACACCCCACAGGCCATGTTGTCGTTGTGACACATGGAAAGCTCCTGATTCCCCAAACGCTCAGGTCCTCCAGACCTGCATTAGGTCTGTCCAGCTTTCAAACAGAGAGGCGGCTGACTCTGCTCACTTGGTTCCCAAACAATAGACACACACAAGCCAGCAAGCAAAGCACATGCACAGCCCAAAACTCGTGCACGCACAAAGACATACACACACACAGCCCTGCACATGCTGAAGCCATTATCCTGATGCTTGTTAAGTCATTACTCGATAGCTTGTTATTTTCTCAAGCAAGAGAGAGCAATCCATCCACAAAGGCGCGCTGAGAGATTTGCCACCCGGTTGAGCCCTGGGATCTGGGAAGTTACCCTGAAATTTGAGGAATGTGGTGAGATCTGAAGGCTAAGACACACACAAAATGATCATCTTTAAGAACAGCGAAACCTCTTTCCCAGAATCTCCGGGTCTTCGCTGCAGCCAAGGCTGCAGGAGATGTCCACAGGGAGGGAGTATTACAGACATTACTGATGATGGCGCAGAAAAGTTGCTGTCCACCAATGGGATGCGGAGGAACTGACATAGTCTTAGAGCTTTGACATATTCACGGTGGATCTTAGACATCTGGTTTCCATTTCCCTTCTTTCTCAACACAGTGAATGCTGGCAGCGGGGCTTTTCTGTGAGGTTGTCTATTCCACTTTCTGTGCAATCTGTTTAGCATAAATGTGAAAAGCAGTGGAAACGATGCTTGGCACATAGGCAAGCAGTTATTAAAAAGACTAGCTCCTATCCAGGGCTTATTTTTAGCTCCCCACCCCCAAGCACCTACACTACCATCAGGGTTTATTAGCAGGAACACCCCATGCGCAGACATTTTCACAGCACCCTCTCCCCTACAAAACCTGCTAGTTTCCATACTCTCACCACACCGCTAACGAGTGACACATGCCCCCTAGTTCTGCTGCAGACACTTCCAGATCAAAGACCTGAAAGAGGAGTCCTAAACCCGAACCCCCACAGCCCATTTCCACCTCCTCTTTTACACCAGTGCCACATGGCAAATGGAGACACACCTGTCTTTGTTGCAATCAACACAAGCAGCATGTATCTTTTGAAAACAGGCTTAGGCCCTGTTTACATGGCGGGGGAAATGTAGATTTTATCAGTTGCTAATTTGAGGAAAAGATCTGCATTGATACAGAGTGTTTTCAGTAGCTGTGTTTCCATCCATTTTCATTTCGTATTTTGAGCTACCTCGCAAATATGTAAATACAAATTAATGCAGATCAGAAGTGTTTCCATCTACTGGCTTGTAGCGCTTCTACCAAGCCGCGCACAGCGTCATTACGTCAGACGTCAGCACTGCGCATGTCTACAGTAAACAGGAAGTAGCGGTTGAAAACAGAACCCGGCCACACATCTCGTCAAAATCGAGAGAATATTTCAGGTACGTGTTGCTATCGGGCGAGTTGTATTTATTCTGTCATGCCAACTAGTTTTAGCGATGTTACATGTTGTCCGGAGCGGAAACAGCTGAACGTCACGTGACGTGAATTTTCGCTACGTCAGAAATGAGTCGGAAAATGTGTTTCCATCTGTCGTTTAGCGCAACTCAAATCCCAAAAACCACCTCAAGCGAGCGTATAAACTTTTTAGCGTAATTCAGGAAGTAACCTCGCAATTTGCCGTTTCCATTAAGCTTTTCTGCTGCGCTATTTCAAATTGCGCAGCTAGAAACCTTGATGGAAACACGGCTAATGCTTACATTTATCCACAGCAACCCCCCTAAATCTGCTGTTGCCATGCCAGGCCATTAGTTGTCGCTGTGAATGTTGTACATTCACCTAATGCGCATGCGTGCTGCATGGGACTGCTCTCAGTAAGGACTTTCCTCTGGACTGATGGCCCAATACATGTAACAGGTTGTGGCCGAGAAGGGGCAGAGGACTCGACTCGGGACCCAAAAGTCCTAGGTTCGATCCCCAGCCATTCCCACATGTCGTGGTGTCTCGATTAGACACCTCATCCCTAATTGCTCCCCGGGTGCTTACATAGCTGCCCACTGCTCCACCTGGGTGCATCTCAGGTGCGATGCAGAGACTAATTTCGTCATTGTATGGGAACATACAATGATGACAACACACAGAATAATATTATTATTACAACAAAACTTAAAGCTAGATTTTGGATACGAGTCTACAGAGTTGACCCAAAGCTGGACCACTTCATCTAACAGCTCGACACCGGTCGCTGAGCGAAACTGACGAGGATGATGTCGGGCTTTCTTTTCCGGTGATAATTAGTAGTCGAGCCGATTTACAACAGTTACTTCGGTTACACAACAACTGCGTTTTTATTTTTCCTGCGAGGAGAAGCGAGAAGCTATCCTCCCACCAGAGGTGGACCGGTTCCAAACGAGCGTACACATTGGCTCGGCCTGAAGCTCGGCGGTGCAGGAGGACGTCGAAGAGAGAGATGTGGGACCAACTATTCACTTAAAATTCACCTCATTTCTTTTTCCAATTCATTCAATGTTTTAAGCTATATTAATCAAAGGGGTGACAGCCTGAACAAGCCAGATAAACAACATGGCGTCAGTATTCAGGGTGACAACAGAGAGGAAGGTTCAGTTTACTGTTCGGTTAATGTGTTTTTAGTAGTGTGTTCAGTTTCTTATCAGTGACATACGGTTTGTGGAGTTGAATAACTAAATAAAAATTAAACCTGATGTCTTCATTTTCAGCTTTAATAACATGCAATATGTTTTGCATAGTTTAAATCACATAACTTGAATTACACAATGTCCGGATAGCTTCATACATCTCACCAACAGAAACACAGTTTATTATTGTAACTGTTTTTATTGAGCACACATGTTTTAGTCCAGCGCCACATGTGAAATATCCGCCTGCCTCGACAGGCTCGTTCAATAAATAGTGATATTTGAACTGGATCGACTGGCGTCTCTTACCAACACAGACGTCGGTTACAGCAGCTACATTCTAGCGTGGATTAACCCAAAATATATTCTATCCGTCGTAGCACAGAAAGCAGTATGTTATACTCCGCCGCCATTGTTGTTGATAGAAATATGCCGTTGTTGGTCCGCACGTGCGTGATATATATGCCTGTTGTGTGCATGTGCTTTAACACCTCTGCAGGAGCTGTTTGCATAACAATGGGCGATCGCATCGAAAACCTCCAGTCTGAGAGGTGGGTTGAGAAACCTCCAGATTCAAAGAGGGGCTACTGGTGTCGTTTAAATGAACAGCTGAACTGCAGAGAGAAAGGTGCAGTTTCACTCAAAATATGCGCCGTGTAAACGGCCCTTAATGTTGTTCATTGAATATTTCATGTTACATGTTGACACATAGACAAAACATGGACCCAGAAGTGGCTCAGTGTAGCCCTTGATGCTACTGAACAAAACAAAAAAGATATTAGAAGGATTTTTTTTTTAATCTCAGGAAAGCTAAGATGAGTTATATACTAAATATTGACCTGATTATAACAGAGAACAATGTTTATGTCTTTGTTTCTGATGGGATGTATCTGGACGTCCAACTGGGATCAGAAAGCTAAAGATAGAGCAGGTTCTGATTTTGCTGTTGTATGTTTAGCTTCTTTCTAATTGAGCTCTAATGAGCTATTTCATGCTTTATAAAATAAAATAAAAAGCTCATGTAACACCATGATTGTTTGTGGGGAAGTAGGCGGGGCTTAAAGCACCACTGCTTGTGTGCAGACTCCATCTTGGCAGCTCCTGTAAACCAGCTCCTTCTTGCTTCAAGAAGTTGAGTCATGTGGCTTTTCCAAAAATCAACCTAAACTTTTATTTGCAATGCTTGTAACAAGAATAAGATAAGATAAAACTTTATTATCTTATCTTCTTCTTGTTACAATAAAGATGGATGTTTAAAAACAAACAAAAACAACCAACAAACAACAAAAACTTATTGCAATATTGCATTTATAACCAAGACTTGATATAACCAAGACACAAACTGTTGTTCGCAGGTTGTACATTTATTAATGTTGTATTTTGACCAAATGTGCCACTTGTGCTTCAAGCTTGTATTAATTGGAAAAACCAAAACAAATAATATCCTGATAGGGTGTTTGATATTTATTTGTATTGCAAAGCTATCATTCTAAAATAAGCAACAAGCTGTGTAAACTGTGTGTTTACATACCGGTACATGCAAAACAGAGCAAGCTTTTAGTCTGAGAGTTTTTCTTTGCCGATGACATGATGTTTTGGATGACAAATCAGTGGAGTCAAACTCTGTTACAAAAGGGTGCAAAATTTAAAACTTGGTCCAAGCCAAGGGCCAATTTCAGTCGACTCCAGTCAGATAGCCGACATGTTTTCTTGGTTGCAGGTTCATCAACAAGAGTTTAATTGGTCCTTTTGATGTTCCCTGTTGCTCTTTCCACATAAAAATGAAAGATTACCAAAAAATCCACCCTTTTTTTTTTGGCTTCAAAGTTAACAAACTGTCCTGAGAGATCTGCACTAAATGTATTTAGTAGATTTTTTTTATGCAAAGTGAGAAACAAACAAAAAAAAGTTTATTTAAAATATCTTAGAGGGCCAGATCTGATGTTAAAGGTTCAGTCTGCAGTTTTTGTAAAACACAGCACTTAGGAACATTTTCATCTGGGAAAGCATTCTGGTCCCTCCCCACTCAGAGCCATATATGGCTCAGCTCGCTCTTGCTGTCGGTGCTGCTTCCGAATGCTCCGCCTCCACTGCATGTCCTGTCAGCAGCTGCGAAGTTCTGTGATTATATGTTAAAGCTGCAGTATGTAGCTTTTTTTATGAACATATTTCTTCACTCTGTCACTACCTCCTGACAGACTGATGTTAGCCAGGTAATCTCTGAAAAAAATTAAAAAAAAATATTGTCCCCTTGCTTCTCCAGGTGGTAAATAAGCATTTCTAAAAAGAAAAGGTGACCCGCCATTTTCCAGCCAATAAAAACAGAGTTTGTAACCAGCCAATAAAAACAGAGCTTGAATTTGAATCAGCCAATAAAAACAGAGCTTGAATTTGAAATTCAACAGACCACAAGGGGGCAGAGCCACATATGGCTCTGAGGGGGAGGGATCAGAATGCTTTGCCTGTTGAAAATATTTCTAACTGCTGCAGTTCTACAGAAACTGCATACTGAACCTTTAATAAAACGTTCTAAAAAATAAAATAAAAACAGGGAGCGCTGGTCCAGCACACCAGAACACCAGGAAATCTGCTGAGCCGCGCGCAGCCACGTTGGACATGAGTTAAATTCGCTCGTGACAAATTCATTCATTTCCTCAATGTTTCTGTCATGACTCAGCGAGGAGGAAGTGATCACTTGACTTTTGGCAAAAAAACAAAAGAAAAGTCCAGATCAGGGATGAAGAAGGGGAATTTAATACATTTGTGTCACATACAAAACAGTTTTGCATCGCTTTGCAATTATTTCAACGAGAACCTGCGCGGCCGCTGCGGGCTGGGACGGGGGGGGGGGGGCGTGGGTTAGGAGCGTGAGAAGTGAGAAGCTCTGTTTTTATTGGCTGGTTAACGGCGGGTCACTGTGGCTTTTTTGAAATTCTTATTTACCACCTGGAGAAGCAAGGGGACTATAGTTTTTTTCAGAGATTACTTTGTCTAACATCAGCCTGTCAGGAGATAGTGACAGAGTGAATAAATATGTTAAAAATATATTTTTAGACAACTTACAGACTGCACTACAGAACTGCAGACTGCAGCTTTAACGAGGGCCGGATTTGGCCCACGGGCCTTGACTCTAACACGTGTGATAGATCCTTGCAACACAATGTGTTCATGTTTCTATTCACGGGCTCTTCAGTCCTTTTAACAAATTCAAAATGGTCCAATGGAAACATATCGGAAA
>JBBPBX010005819.1:0-30000 GCA_038048925.1 Garcialebias charrua | reverse complement strand
AAATAACCTGGAGACAGTAATTCATGCATTTATTACATCTAGGCTTTATTACTGCAATTCACTCCTGTTTGGTATCAGTCAGACCACTATTGCACGACTACAACTGGTTCAGAACGCAGCAGCCCAATTTTTAATCAGTACAGGCAAAAAAGAGCACATTACACCAGTCTTGGCCTCCTTGCACTGGCTACCGGTTCATCTTCGAATCCAGTTCAAAATACTCAATAAGATTAACCTTTATAAATAAAGGGTGAATGAATTAATATTAAAATACTGTTAAAAACTGTGAAGAGAAATACACACGTTTAGAAGTTCTATATGTTAATCTCATTTGAATCGAATACACTACTGTATATGATTAATACACGGGTGCTCTATAATCAAGGTATTCACAACTGTTTTACATATGTTTATGCAATTAGACAACATTATAAGACATACTTTTAGATCTAACAAACAGGAGGTTCAGATGCAGATAACATGCTAAGCGGGCAGATGCCCTTTGTGCTTCTCTTGGCCTTCTGAGGAGATCAGAGCACACAGACACACAAACAACTAATGAATCACACTACTAAATAAGTAGGACTTATGAACCACACACATATTAGGATCTGGACATTAATTTACATTAATATCGCACACAGGACACATCTAATGGTACATTTCTAAAACTCTCTTACTGAGCAAATAAGCAGAACAAAGAGCGCAGTTTCAAGAGACGCCTCACCACAGTTACAAATCTACAAGGTCATAGAACTGACAAGCAGAGAGGCTCCAGGACTCCTTATCAGTGCTCTAAGCCAATCAGAGACCAGAGAAGCTCAAAGCTGCATCTTTATACTCCAAAACATCTGAGATATCTTTAGCACTTTTTGAGGAACCTCGCCTAGGACAGGTCTGTCAAAATGCTCACAATTCTATGTGCACAAAGAATTGCTTATTCATGATGTAACTCTGTTAACCTGTAAACCTGTGTTTCTGTCAATAAATCTTCATCATTTTCCTAAGAGAGACTGGTCATTCGAACACCTCATGAGAAATCCCTTCAACATGGTGACCCCGAACGTCTGGCCTTCTCTCTTTCTCTGATTTGGAGGGTGGACGATGACTTTCTTCAGATGTTTTGCAGTGGAGCTCTGACATGACTACATGAGGTGAGTCGACCGTGTTTTAAACAAAAACGACTATTTGGCCACAGTCCCAAATTAAACTGCAAACAGAGGAAGTTCAGTCTCGTGATGTATTATGGTTCTTAGAGTTAAAGTTAAATATACGTATTTGGCTTGTTCTGACGACACAGGTTTCAGGTTGAACAGACGCTTGTGTGTGTGTGTGTGTGTGCGGGACGGTCCCGGCGGCTCGGTGTCGGGCCGTGGCGCGTGCTCGTGAAAGGGGGGGGCGCGTGCTCGTGTTTTTTTTTTTTTCCTTCGTGTGTGTCGTTATGGGTGTGTGGTTCGGGTTTCATTTAATCACGAGGTGCTCGGACATTGAGGCTTTGATTACTTACTTTTGGGGGATAGACGTTTTCTATTCGGACCGTGGGGGCAGGTTGTGGCCGCTTGTTTGCGTGGGGCGGATTCATTCGTCCGCGTGACTAGTGGGAGTCACGGGGACCTGTTTCACTGTCTCGTTTAGAAAAGTGGTTCCGGGGCGTCCGATCCTTGAGTAGCTGGAAGAGGTCGTTCGACTTGTTTCATGCCCGCACATGAGTAGAAAAAACGACCGCCGCTTGTTTCTTGGGTCGGACGCAGCCGAAGTCTGAGCGACGTTGAGGTCGCCGGAAGTTCACGCTGAGGTGAAAAACTACAGCTCCCGGTGTGCCTTGCCCTGAACTTGCGAATCAGGGCAGTGGAATCGCACTGGGCGTTGCCGTATGAGGTCTGTAGTAAAGATAAAAGGGATGGAGCAACCGAAGAGGGTTGTGTACGGAAGCTCAGTGGTGACACTTGAAGCAGCCGACGAGGGTTGTATACGGAAGCTTGGAGATGCCACTTGGGCCGGTGTTTAATTTGTTTTATGATATTTTGCGTCGCATTTCTTTACATTTTTATGGTGAATCATTATTTTGGGGAGACGGGATCCCAATTATTTGTCCTCGTTTCTTTTGTCTGTTCATGTCAATTAATGTCAAAGGGGGGTGTCTTTATATATATATGTCCATTTTCTGTGTTTTTGATTGTCATTAATTGTTTGTGTCGACTCAGAGAGAGTGAAGTGAGTGTGAAGACGTGAAGTTTTCTTTTTCCAGTGGTGAATGGTGCTGCTATATTTTGCATGACTGACGGAGGGCGCTGTTGTAGAACAGTGGGGCAAGTCTGATGTTCCACAGGCTTGGCCCTGTAGTTCTAATGCACAGCTCATCTGTGGATGCTTGATTTTGGGTGAATGTTTTGAGAGGCAATTTATGGCACACATGCAAAATAAAATAAAAAATAAGAATAAAAATGCAGGAACAAGGAAACATTTTTTGAGCTATTGTTTAGGATCCGAGCAAATATCAGACTTTTACCAACGATAGAAACAGAGAGGGATAACAATTGGAGCGAACCTGCATCAAAAATTGTTGAGAAAGCAAACGAATCAACAGAAATTTAACTAATTTAGTCCTAACCAGATTTAAACAAGACAAACAAAAGATAGCTCATTGTAAAACGGTCGCAGACTATCAACAGTTAATTAATAATTATGATGAACAGCTAAAACCAGATTCCAACTAGAAGAATTGTTCTTAATTGCGGCCACTGAACAGAAATTAGGGGACACAGAGAACTGTTCAATTTAAAATAAAATTCAGAGCAACAGGTGGCAGGAAGAAGAGCAGTCAAACAGCGCCACCTACAGGAGGTTGAAGCAAATTGCAGAAACTGAAGGAGGAAAAAGCCAGAAAAAGGTGGAATGATATGAAAAGGTTCATATTGGAAGAGAGGGGCAGGAAGGCCACTCAGAGGTTGTGGAAATACCAGAGAGTCGATCAGGCAGGTGAGGTGAAAATTATTTAGAAATCAGCCACAGAGCGAAAAGCTTACTTTGAGAAGCTTCAGAGCATCAATTAGATGGACACGGGAGTTCTAGAGAAAAATCTACAATCAATCAATTAATCAATCACCTTTATTTAACCAGGTAGAGCCCGTTGAGACAGAGATTTAGTTTACAAGGGTGACCTGGTCAAGTGATCAGCAGCACACGTCACATTGGCAATAGGCATTTGCACTTATCAAAGGAAAATAAAGAAAACTACAATCACAGTAAACAGATGTTGACATTTAAAAACCAACAGGATATGACAGATTTCTATATACATTATATACAAAACAAGCAGACAGACCTCGGTTGAGTAAATAAAGTTAAGAAAAATCAACAAGGACATGTAGATTGGACAGTCAGATTGGATTAGATAGTCGTGGGTCAAGGTTAAATTCATTTTCAATTTCTGGGAAGAACTTTTTGTAAAAAATTTCTGCTTTTGACTTTAGATAAGGGAAAGGAAAAACGTTGTGCAGACCAGATCCGACGAGATGTGTTCTGGGAGACAAATGCCGAGAAGATTTCACTGTTGAGTTTTCATATAGTGATGTTATTGGCGTTATTATTAGACAAATTACTCGCATTTCTTTTTCAGCTTACAGCATGACAGCTCGTGCGGGAAGGGGTGCATCAGACAGACAGACCTATTTTCTTACAGAACACATAATTGTAATTTGCCATGAGCTAGGATTCAACCAAAATGCATTATACTTTTGCGTTTGCCCGGGGATTGGGGTAACAGTGGTGGCTCGATTGGATTTGAATGCATAAAGCTGACGTCTACATGGTTCATTTTGACTCTGAGAGCGACAGCTGCCAGAAAGCGAGAGCAAGACCTCTCACTCATGAATGGACACAGAACAAGGACAGTTTAAGGGAGAAAAACCAAAGAACTGTCATTCTAACACCAAAATGTCCATGAACTTCCTCAGCCATAGTTCAAGGCAACGACCTGAACAAAAAGAACAGTCCAAGACGCAAACAGATGTCAAAGTCAGCAAACACAACGTGAAATCAAGTGAAGTCAGGATTTGGGGCATCCTGCAGAGAAAGCCACCAGCGATAAGTGGCGGGCACTGAAGCTGACCTGAGCTGGACAATGGACAAGCTCACACGACCAGAGCATGAGCAAGTGGAACAGCTGTCAGGAGTCACTCATTCCAGCAGCAAACCCGTGAAGGCGTCGGCCTCCCATTTGAATCGGTGGGGTTACACTGGGGCCTCAGTCTCAGGGTCCAAACGTAAAGTGCATTATTTAATGATGGCACATAGAACAGGCCGCAGCAGGTCACATAATTATTAGGTTAATACTGATTTGGAGCTCTGTTTGTCTGCTCCTCCCGGTTCCAGAGGGCTCTTAAACAAAATAACAAGGCTCTCATCCCGAGGGCCACAGCAAAATGAGTTTGTGAATATTTTCACAGGTAAAATTGGTGTCACCACAATTATTCATATTGGGTGTTAAAGGTTAGATAAATGACGGCAGTTCTCCTTGGGGGAACGCGTTTCTGGGAGTCTGGTGTGCACAACAGATTCGTTAAAATTTAGGATTATAGCTATGCCGCAGGAATTGGATCATTAATCAGTGCAGATAAGATCAATAAAGTAAGAACAGGCTTTCAAAGGTGAGGAGAGCACATGAACAAATACAGGAAATTTCAGTGGTGGTCAGGTGAGGATAGTTGTTTCTGTGGGCAAATAAGCGGAGCATCGTGAGTGCTGGTTTGGCAGAAGGCGGCAGTCAGATCAGTGTTTTGACACACTGGTAGGCCTGAAGCGAAAAGGAGAACACAGTCAGCGCAGAGGGCAAAAGGCAAGGCTCTGTGTGAACTTTGGGTGCAGCACTAACTAAGCTCGTTCAGTGGACTAGAGAGGGTTTTTGAACAGCAAAGGGAGACAAAAGGAAGCAGACGTGCGATATGGTTACACAGCTTTGACAAAACCAACACACAGACCATAAATAAACATCAAGAATGAAACTGTCAAGCTGATTTGGAAGCAAAAAGAGCATCGGGATACATCAATTGGAGTCAGATGGTGATGGTCACTTCAGAAGAAGAGAGGGCCATGAGATGGGAGGAGGCCTTTGTGGCTCGCTGTCAACAGGGGCGGCTCCTCAGTGAAGAGAAAGCAGTGTGGCTGGACCATCCAGAACATGGAAGAGAAGAAGATTTTGAGGAGCAGCAACTCGCGCGTGTGGAGCACACCAGCTGAAGGGGATTTCAGCTGGTGACACACACACATTTAAATTTTCTGATCAGAACATTACGCCGTGCATTCATTGTGTGAGCCTCAACAGACGAGGAGGTCGCGCGAACTAGGAATTTTCGACCGTGATGACACCGGGTCATGAGATAATAATTGGTTGTACAGACATGCTCGAACCGGTAAAAGGGGTTCAGAAATTTATGGTTGGTGTGCCGCGCTCACCGGCTGACTAGGGGCATAAAAAGAAAAAAAAATCAGAAGGGAAGACAACAAACCGGTCCTAAAACTTTTAATAAATTATTACATTACATGTCATGGTTTTCTTGTAAAAATTAGATCAGATAATGGTACACCTTTTAGCAATGCAAATCTAGGGAATGTTAGATATACTTAGGCCTCAACATGTTAGTATACTTTTGAAAAATTGGCTGTAATCTGTGCACAGACTAAAATTAATTGATTTGGGGCTTTACAAAATGGCCGTTAGGGCTGAGGTCATCTGTAGATAGGGGGTAAGGGTTGTTGTAATGTCGCATATAATGTATTTTGAGAGACTAATAGTTGTTTGTCCAGCTTCCATCTACAGAGATTTGAATCCGTTACACCTGAGAGTGCTAAGCCTGGACGTGGCCGGAGGGTCCACTGACACCTGGGGTGTTTCTCAGGGCCTCTAGAAGAGAGTGGCCTGAGCGAAAGGGGGAGTGCGCACAGCTGAGCAGTAGAGGCGCACATCACTAGCTCCTCGCCAGAGAGGGAGAGCCACAGCCAGAGAGGAGTCCGACAAAGGGGGCCTCGAAGGTCATCACATCGAGTGAAGCAGCTCGGTCGGAGCAGCACAGCTGAGAGGGTTGGTTTTGCACCTGGAGGGAGTGGTCCACAAGAGCGGTGGGCTGCCCGGCATCTTCATCCTTGAGATCGGGTTCGAGGAAGGTGTGGGTCTCATCTTTGCATCGTTTCTCATCTTTCCATCGTCTCACTTCCTCTGCCGTGGAAGTCATCTGTTCGTGAGGTGTTCTGGTTCGAGTGGTGGAGCTTCCTGAAAACACCTGTCTTCCTGGAGAGCATCTTTGTGCTTGCTTTTGCAAGGACACCAGAACGATAGGGAAACAGTTCCCCCTGGTGCCAGGCCTGTCTGCCTTGTTGCTTTGAGAGAAGAGCGCATGCTGCATGATTGCAGCTTAACAAGGCAAGCCACACCAACAGGAGCACAAGAGAGGGGGTCGACCATTCACTTTTGGGTTAGGGGCAGTGTTTGCCGCCAGGGGAACGGGGTGTTAGACACAACCCACCTGGCATTAATCATCAGCAAATCTGCAGCCCAAGGAAAAGGGTGGTGACCTCTGAAGAATACATCTTTCAACAAACATCGGAACAGAACAGAAAACCAAGGGTTAAATCGACTCAGAAAGGCTGACAGAGGGTTTTGAATTTTACAGGTGTTTCTATTTTGCATTATTGAATCATCAATATTTCAAACTTTAAATTTTAAATCACACAGTTTAAAGGTCACACATTTAGGATTAGATATTTGATTTCACCTTTAATATAACATTAATGACTATTTCTTATCTTAGAGTTGGTTTAGGTCAACAATTTGCTGCTACACTTTAACTTTTATCTTTTATCAATTAGACTTACTTATATCTAAAATTAGAATTCAACAGAACAACACATAATTTCCAGGTCTAACTTTCAAGGGTTTGGAGTTAAATTTTTCAATTTCAGCGTTCAATCATGAAATATTAGGGGTTTTTGACCACTTTCTTATTTCTGGTTCAAAATTCAATGGGTGAGTGATTTATTCATTTTGAGGATGTATTTTTTACAGGTGCGGTTCCAGTGATTTCCTATGTAAATAAAAAAGAAAGCGGGAAAAAGAAGATTTTGTAAACTGTGCATGCGTTTGATGGTTGGGTTTCATTGCTGCTTTTCATGTGTATTTACCTTTTCAGGTTCTGCAGGTTTAAATGAGAAGGGGGTAATTTGTGTTTCTGTTGTGTTTCATCACATTTCAGGGTTCAAAGTTTGACACTGTAGAAGATTTCAAACTAGATCGAGCATGGCTGAGGGGCAGAAGAGGCTAATGGTGGCTGCAGGTGTGGGGTCATTGATTATCGTTTCCACCATTCTGTTGTTGGAGTATTTCTGTGTGATACCAGGTCATCCAAGCTGTCATCCCGTACCTCGTCAGAGGGGCAAGAGAGATGTCCTCATGCAGGGGGCATGGACGCAGGTACAGGAGGAGGGCGATCTATCGATTAATTTTTCTGAAGTCTTTCAGAGGAACTCTTGGTACAGGTATGCGCAGTTCTTCGCCAGAAGCCGCCACAGGTCTGAGTCTTACATCTGCACCCCACTTCCTGTCGAGGAATCACAGCGGCCATTGACGATTAAACCTCTTGACCGGATGTTGTCATTTTGTGTTCTGCAGACGAGCTCCAGAGGATTTTACATGGAGCACCTGCAATGTCAGCCTAAGTGGTGCAAATTGAGTACATTATCACACCCGATGGTGTTAGCTCAATTTGTAGAATGGCCATCCAGTGGACAGTTTCCTGTCTGTGTGCACCGCGTCCATCATCAGGACTCATATCAGGTGGTAGTCGGGTCACTCCCTGAGAAGAGGTGCCGAGCGGTGTACCATCCGGGCAGGGAGTTCAGGAGTGTGCCTGGCAGCAATGGTACGTATCCGGTTGAGGCCTTGGCCTGGCTGTGTGGTCATCAGGTATTACTGACCTTGCCAGCGAACTGGACTGGGTGCTGTGCACCAGTTGCGGTTACAGAGGGGTCGTACCTGGTGTCTTTGAGTAACGGTTCTCACTATGTGGGACGGTCAAAGACTTCTGACGTCAGTCAGCTCGAGTCTTCTAGGGGTTCAGAGGTCCCAGTGGAATGGAAGCGTAGCTTCTTCCCGGGATCGAAGGTCGGGGACCACCTGTTGCACATGGGAGCTTTAGATTACCAATTTGGGATGTTCATTTATGGGTCGGTGCAGACGTTAGGGACCACCTCTGCAGAGCGGTGGGCCATGTATGTTGTGTCTTTACATCATAGATTGCTGCTGGATTTGTTTAAGGCATCTGTTAATGGAGTGTGTGAGATGATTGATAATAACACCTGCTGTACCTTTATACCTGATGCATCTGTTGCAGATCCGCAGGTCAGGGTGACAGCGGCCCTGCGCCATCTGAAAGAGCTTCAGGAGCATCAGACGGAGGAGGCGCACACAGGGCTGTGGCATGCACTGTCTTGGTTCACGAGAGGGTCATGGCAACAGGTGTTGGTCAAGCTCTTGGCCTTGCCACTAGCGATTCTGGTTCTGTTCTGCCTATTTATGGGGTGTGTTACACCTTGTGCACGGGCAAAGATCTCGAGGATGATTGCTTCCAGGGTGGTGGAGGATTATGGGACGGCGTTTCCCCTGGTGCAGGCGGGGTGCAGGCCATCGCCTGCCGCACAAACTCGCCTGTATTTGGCAGAGAACAGATACCTGTAGTGGCGGGGGATGTGTGGTGATGGAATGGAGGGGCGTTGCTTTTGGGATAATCACATTACTTCTATGATGTCTTGTTGTTTTCCGGTGTGTTTCATGTTTCATTTTTGTTTTGAGGTGGGATGATGGCGTCGTAGTGATGATTATATTATGATTTTGTAGATTAGGCTGGTATAGATACTGGCAGGGGTTTTATTCTTGGATAGATTAGTTGATTAATAATGGGGTCGATTTGGGATGTGTATGGTGTGTTTGATTGTTGATCTAGAGGGTTGATTTTGGGGTCAGAGACGCAGTTCTCTGCCGGATGAGAGGGTTCACAGGTATTTGGCCGAGTCCAGCTACCTGTGGAGTTGATGGGGGTCAGGCAGAGCTCTCCAAGGATGGGGTTAAAGGGATGGTTACATTTACCCTTTTGTGTCTTGATGGAGTGGTTTGTGGATTGTGATTGTTGTTTTGGTGTTGGGGTTATTGATTACCTTTGGAGTCAGATGGAGGTTGCATTAGATTTGGTTGATTTTTTTGTTTTTGGGTGATTTTATTTGGTGTGGTGTTGGGATTGGGGTCCTCTTCAGGGGGCCCACCTGGAGTTCAGCTGTTGGTTTCGACCGATCTTTGATCGGTCGAGAGAGGGCGTGAAGAGAAATACACACGTTTAGAAGTTCTATATGTTAATCTCATTTGAATCGAATACACTACTGTATATGATTAATACACGGGTGCTCTATAATCAAGGTATTCACAACTGTTTTACATATGTTTATGCAATTAGACAACATTATAAGACATACTTTTAGATCTAACAAACAGGAGGTTCAGATGCAGATAACATGCTAAGCGGGCAGATGCCCTTTGTGCTTCTCTTGGCCTTCTGAGGAGATCAGAGCACACAGACACACAAACAACTAATGAATCACACTACTAAATAAGTAGGACTTATGAACCACACACATATTAGGATCTGGACATTAATTTACATTAATATCGCACACAGGACACATCTAATGGTACATTTCTAAAACTCTCTTACTGAGCAAATAAGCAGAACAAAGAGCGCAGTTTCAAGAGACGCCTCACCACAGTTACAAATCTACAAGGTCATAGAACTGACAAGCAGAGAGGCTCCAGGACTCCTTATCAGTGCTCTAAGCCAATCAGAGACCAGAGAAGCTCAAAGCTGCATCTTTATACTCCAAAACATCTGAGATATCTTTAGCACTTTTTGAGGAACCTCGCCTAGGACAGGTCTGTCAAAATGCTCACAATTCTATGTGCACAAAGAATTGCTTATTCATGATGTAACTCTGTTAACCTGTAAACCTGTGTTTCTGTCAATAAATCTTCATCATGTTCCTAAGAGAGACTGGTCATTCGAACACCTCATGAGAAATCCCTTCAACAGCAATATTTTTGAGTTTGGACTTGTTTTCAGATAGCAGCAGTTCATTTTGATATTTTGATTAAACTATTTCTCAAAACTAACGCCGTTCAAAGAGCTATCTACAACAGTTGAGATATTTATTGTTCACAATTTTACTATAGAGCCCCACTGACCTATATGAACTACTTAGAACTACCGGTACTTCTGAACACTTTAACCTGTGCAGTGAGAAGACGGAAACTGTTGTGATTTGAAATGTGACCTCGCTGTGAGACAACCGCTGCATCACCCGAGTTATGAATACTGTATTAGTTTCAATCAGCTCTGAAACAGCTTTAAAAACAAAGTCTTTCTTAAATCAGACCTGCATTTTGAGTATCTAGACAATAGTAACAAAGAAGAACAATAATTTTCAGGAGTGTTGTTGGCTGTGGATCAGAGTCAAAATACTTTAAGTCAGACTTGAAGTTGTATCAATCACAACAATTTACATCCAACTATAACAAATACAATAAACTTTATAAACTGCCTTCATACTTTGTTCCAAATCTACGAGTCTAATAGTGCGTACAATATTTCTGTTTTCTTCTAAATCAAAACTCTCAAATTAAAAGAAATTTAGGGATATAAATTTGAAACCATATTACATTACTCATAAGTAAAATGAGCTTCAACATTTTGAGAGAGCGCTGAATCTTTCTTTCAGTAGAAACACTAATGTTCCTTTTTAATTACCTGCTGTTGTAAAATATGGTTTAAATCTGCAGGAAGCTGGTTTTATTTTAACATACATCGGGTTTTTTTGTGGCGTAATCAAAAGTAATTCAGTATTTGATCACAGTATGAAGTGTAATCTAACTGTATGTTCACGTCAGGGTGAAGATTCAGAAATAAAACCTTTCAGCTGTTTGGGAATGTAAAGTTGATGTAAAACAGATTAAAAGAACATTAAGAACTAATGCCCTATTTGGAATTTATAGCCTACAAACAATATCAACCTTGAAGTTATGCATGTGTTTGAGAGTTGACATTAAAAATGTCCAACAGTCTATTCAGATGAATCTAAAAACATCAGATCTGGTACAACACGTATGAACAGTATATTCCATCATGTCTACAATCTGATGCATCTCAGAGGTAGAAACCTGGAGCCAGTTCCGAGCTGTGATTGGGGCTTGGTGGCAGCAGAGGGAGGCATTTCCTACAGTGACAACCTCTACCAAAAACAAAACAAAAAAACTAAAAGGCTTCACATCTCCCTAAATGACAAACATCAACACAAGACCCCAACACCCCCTCCACTGTGGGAAAACCTATACAGTAGTTTGTCTTGGCAGATTCAGATTTTCTTTCACCTCTCGTTTGGCATCAATCACAGATAAGAAGCTCCTCCTGAGACCCTGTCCTCTATGTTCACGCTACAGGCCCTGATGAGCAGGAGATGACAACACTGTTGTATTTATTGTGCGCTAAATGCAGTTTGAGAGAAACGGACGATTGAGACGTGTTACTCCATGCCAGCTGCCCGACTGTCTGGCCCTCTGCCTGAAAGTAGTACTTCTCTGAATGCCAGGGCCTGCTGGAGTGCAGCATGAGCTCGGAGCTTTCCCTCAGGGCCCCCTTCACCTGCTCCTGTTCCCGCTTCTTAAAAGCTGTGAAATGCTGACACAATCTCTCAGAGGACTGAAAACTCACAGAGAAGTTCTCGAACGGGGATGATGGGCTGTTCCTACTGTCAAGGAAGGAATGAGAGGAGCATCTGAAAGGTTGATAAGAAGGTGTGTTATTTGGTTCAATCTTCTTAGATTAAAACTTTTAATGAGTAGAGATGACCTCATCTATGTGACACAGCTTCACAAATGCATACATTGGGACTAAAAATGGGTGCTTCCAGAGAGTTTTCACAGGCATGGCCAAATGGAGTTCACAAATATTCTATGGGTGTAAACAAAAACGGTTGGTAAAACTAATTGAAGACAAGTGAACTGATTCAAACCTCTCTCTCCTAATTTCATATTCATAAATCAAACTACAGTGTATTGTTTTTTGAAAGACTGCATTCTGCTGGCTGCCCTGCACGTCACAGATTTCATTAAAGATCTTGTTCTGTCTGTTACTCTTGAACGTATCAGCTACCAGCACACCCAGTTCATTATCTGTCAAACTGAAGGAGTTGAAGCCAGTGGCGATTTTAACCTCCTTTGGGGGTTCTCAAGCATCCCTAAATTTTAACTCAGCACACCCTGAAAAACAAAGTAATTTTTTATACATATATATATATATATATATATATGTATGTATATATATATATATATATATATGTATATATATATATATATATATATATATATATATATATATATATGTATATATACAGGTAGTCCCCGACTTACGAGCGCTCTGACCTACGAGGTTCCGGACTTACGAGCTGGCGAATTTTTGGAAAAAACGCAAAAAATACAGAGTTTTTCTGTGTTTTTTCACCACAGTTCGTTAGCTAAACATGTGGACACACGTTTCCGATCATTTTTATGCACTCGTAAGCAGTTTTTCGATGAAAAACGAGTGTTTGTAGTCGCGCTAGCAAAACCGTTCCAACTTACGAGCGAAATTCCGGACTTACGAGACACGTGGCGGCCGTTCCAAGTTACGAATTTTCGCTTTACGAGCGCCTCGGAGGAACGGAACTCGCTCGTAAGTCGGGGACTACCTGTACTGTATATATAGGAGTCTGCGACTTACGAACGAGTTCTGGACCTACGGGCCGTTCGTAACCCAATTTTGCCGTAAGTCGGAGTCCACCCGAGCCGCCACTGATACACGTACACGTTACTGTACAGTTACCAAGCACTTCGCCTATCCTAACACAGTGTAGTACATCAAAAAACATACTGTATACAGTACAGTACATTTTGATAAATAAAAAATATTAATTTCTTACTTTGAGCTGCTCAAACCTGTCTCCGTCTGTTTGCATGTTAGCTCTTGCACGTCCAGCCCCGCACCTTCGTGCTGCTCCACGCGGTCCAAAGTGTTTACAGGAAGGACTGTTAGCATGTTAACTCCATACATTTGGAGCCAGAAAAAGAGTTTAATAACTTACTGAAAGCCGTTTCTCCACGGTGTCCGTCCATTCAAAGCAAGCTGCGCCCAACAGTGAGGTGCTATTAGCTGCACTCGTTAGCATGTTAGCCCATCCAAAAAGGCTGTCAGCGCTGTTTCTCCGAGTTTTAGCATGTTAGCTTCTCTGTTAGCTCGGTGTCCCCCGACATCTTAGGCTGCCAAGCGGACATCAAGGTGAGCTCCCGGTCGCAGATGGCCTCTCCGTGGCCCGTCGGCTCGGTGTCCCCGGTGCAAGTAGCCTACCGGTGGGGAGTTAGTTCCGGCATTAGCTACGTGTTAGCGTTACTCATCCCATGAGCTGGTGGTGTCGTCCGGCGTGGTGGGATGCAGCGGAGCGATCGGCGGCTGCTGCTCCGGGCCTGAGATGTTCACAGAGTTCAACGAGCGTTTCCAGCTCATTTATCCGTATGAGGCAACCTCTTATCGGACACACAGTCCTCCAAAGCAGGCTGGAACTAACTGAAGGTAACCGCAAAATGGCGAAGGCGGCATTTCCGGAAACCGCCGGAAGCTGCGCAAATAGGCTTAAAATTATAATAAAACATAATAATTATTATGATTATTATTATAATAATTATACTTTATTTATAAAGTTAAAAAATCATTTTAAATGTTTTTATTTCATATTTTTATTAATTATGATACATTCGTATGTCCGAGTTGCCGCAGGTCGAGGGCGCCGTAAATCGAGGACTCCCTGTATATTTATAATGACTTTAGTTCCTGGATGTTTGGCCCCTGAGTTGCTGCTTTCAGTAACTGTGGCCCCCTGAGCAGTTTAGTTGAATACTGTATCCTGCTTTCTAGGGTGGAATACAGTTTATTCTATTTCCAAAACCTAAACTTGTTGTGGTTGTGGTTGTGTTTTGCTGTGTGCTCACCTTGCAGATGCTGAGTGGTTGTGCTGAAGTTCCTGGGTTACCACCTGCCACTAATCTGGTTGATGAGTCCAGCTGCTATTTAGGCCTTGGGGGAGGCTCCGGTCTTCGCTGAATTATTTAGTCACTTGGGGTAAAGTGAGACAGTCATCTTAGCATCTTTCCTGGTGAAATCTAGTTGTTCAATTCTGTGTCTATTTGTGGTTTCAAGGCAAACCTGAACTCACCGAAGAGGCTCGGACTGGAAGGACCTTCTCCATATTGGATTCCTCTAAACCGACCCAATCCTCCAGCCTGACACTCCACCATCTGCAACTCCTCTAGGATTAACGGGATTCAAGGAGACACTCAACTCTTCGAAGGATTTGTTGGACTAAAGGAGACACTTACCAAGTGGACCTCTTCCTCCTCTGAGTCTGCCTCCTCAACATCCTCCTGTAAGAAAGAGAACCATTAATTCATTATTATCAACAAGACTCATCAGCTGCACATCTAAACTTCTCCTCTTCCTCCCCTCCAGGAATCCAGAACCTATTATCCTGACACTGTAAATAAAATCACTTCACTGATACTCTGTGTTGTCATCCTTCCCAGTCTTGTCTGAATTTGAGTACTATTTCACGGGTTAGTCCCAACAGAATAATTCAGCCACAACATGAGTACTCACGACAAGACCGGGAGGGATCAATTAAGTGAAGTTCTTGCTGCACAGGAACACAGACTAACTGCTACTGAAAACATGTGTCAACAGATTCTGAGCCAACAACAAGAACTCTCTAAAAACCTGGCCCAACTGGGTGGAATGGTCCACAAGCTGGGACCGGCATCTTCACCGTCCAACTCAGGAACTAGCAACGTTAACAGCGCCCCACAAACCTCTGGACAACCTACCCAAAATCCTGCTCGTGAGCCCGAGATGAAACCCAGTCAATTCTTTTCCGGCAAATCTGAACAGTTTGGTGGCTTCATGCTACAATGTAATTTAGCTTTCAACAGAGCTCCACAAACCTTCTCCTCCGATTCTTACCGCATCTCCTACATTGTGTCCGCTCTTCAAGGAGAAGCGTTACGATGGGCACATGCTTATTTTGGGTCCCTTTCAGTAAATGACTGTACATTTTCCACCTTTTTTAATGATTTTCAGAGGGTTTTCGAGCGTCCCCTGCATCAAGAGACTGCCTCCAAGAGACTAATGGCGTTACGCCAGGGGAAACAATCTGCGGCGGACTTCGCTCTCCACTTCCGGATTGCTGCCCGAGAGGCCGGATGGGAGGACCTCGCTCTACGAGGTGTGTTTGTTAATGCCCTCAACGACTCCATTAAAAATCAGTTGGCACTTGTAAACGAACCTGACAATTTGAATGATTTGATCGATCTATCTATCCGCATCGATGATCGGCTCAGGGAATGTCGGGGTGTTTTGAACTACAACTCCCAGAGTTCCTCCGGTTTCGGGGTTTCACTTCCGGATCCGGTAAACCGCAGCCGGGCCGGCAATTCGAACGATGACGCTGACTCATCAGAACCTATGATTGTGGGGCGTGCCCGCCTCACTCCTGAAGAGAGACAGCGTCGTTTTGCAGCAAAGGAATGCCTGTATTGTGGAAAGACTGGTCACTTTGTTGCTACTTGCTCACTTCGTTTAAAAGGTCGGTCCCATCAGTAAAACAGGAGATTCTGGTGGGCGCCTCTAACATTTCTCCTGAGAATCGCCTCACTCTAAAGGCGTCTGTTTGTCACAATTTGTTAAATCTCCCTGTACAGGCCTTGATTGATTCCGGAGCTGAGCAGAATCTCATCAGTGACTGCTTGGTGGAACAACTTTCTATTCCTATGGACAAATTACACCAGACTCTCTCCATGACGGCGCTCACCGGCCAGACAATTTCCACAATCTCCCATCAGATCACTTCTTTAAAGTTTACCTTATCTGGCAACCATCAGGAATTGGGTGAGTTTTTTGTTTTTCATTCTGAGTCCCCTCAACTTATTTTAGGCTTTCCCTGGCTCTGTAAACACAACCCTCAGATTGATTGGGCTAAAAAGAAAATAAACTCCTGGAGTCATTATTGTTCCTCCAACTGCCTTAGGTCAGCAGTTTCCGCTTCTCCTCCACCTTGTTACATAGAAGAGGAGATTGATTTGTCCTTAATTCCACCACAATATCATGACCTAGCTCCGGTGTTTAGCAAATCCAGGGCTCAATCTCTTCCTCCCCACAGACCATATGACTGCTCCATAGATTTGCTTCCTGGTGCTCCCTTGCCCTCGTGTCGTCTATATAATTTGTCTGGTCCTGAGAAGCAAACTATGAGAGAGTATATTGACACTTCCTTGTCCTCTGGTATAATCCGTGCTTCAACCTCCCCAGTGGGTGCAGGGTTCTTTTTTGTCGCCAAAAAGGATAAGACTTTGAGGCCTTGTATCGATTACAGGGACCTGAACCAAATCACGGTCAAGAATAAATACCCTCTTCCTCTTATTGAGTCTATTTATGGGCATCTTCAAGAAGCTGTTGTGTTCACAAAACTGGACCTTAGAAACGCGTATCATCTGGTCCGTATTAAGGAGGGGGACGAGTGGAAGACGGCCTTCAGGACTCCTTTTGGACATTTTGAGTACCTCGTGATGCCTTTTGGACTAACAAACGCTCCTGCCGTCTTCCAGGCGTTGGTTAATGACGTACTGAGAGATTTCTTGAATCAGTTTGTATTTGTCTACCTTGATGACATTTTGATCTATTCGAAGGATCCAGTACAACACCCTCACCACGTCCGGGCTGTCCTTCAGCGCCTGCTTGAGAACCGACTTTTCGTCAAGGCAGAGAAGTGTGAGTTCAGCGTGCCCTCTGTGGCCTTCTTGGGCTTTGTTTTCAGGAGTGGTCAGGTCTGGACGGATTCGGAGAAGATCAAGGCTGTGGTGGAATGGCCCCGTCCTCAGACTCGCAAACAACTTCAACGCTTCCTGGGCTTTGCAAATTTTTACCGCCGTTTCATCAGGGATTTCAGTCAGGTTGCAAGTCCTTTGACTAAACTCACCTCCTCTCTCCGTGTTTTTTCTTGGAACAGGGAAGCTGAAGGGGCCTTCCTGAAACTCAAGACTTTGTTTTCCTCTGCGCCTGTTTTGACTCATCCTGACGCCAAACTGCAATTCTTGGTGGAGGTGGACGCCTCGGACTCCGGAGTGGGCGCTGTCCTCTCCCAACGGTCCCCTGTCGACAACAAGATCCACCCTTGTGCGTTCTTCTCACGCCGACTGTCTCCTGCTGAGGTCAACTATGATGTGGGCAATCGGGAGTTGTTGGCCATCAAGTTGGCTCTCGAAGAATGGAGGCATTGGTTGGAGGGGTCCGCGTTGCCTTTTGTCGTCTTGACGGACCATAAGAACCTGTCTTACCTTCAGACGGCCAAGAGACTGTCCTCAAGACAGGCCAGGTGGTCATTGTTCTTCACCAGGTTCAATTTCACCATTACCTATCGCCCTGGTTCTAAAAATGTGAAACCTGATGCCCTGTCCAGGCAATTTTCATCCTCTGACTCCTCCCAGGTGGCCGAGTCCATTCTCCCTCGCTCCTGCATTGTGGGTGTCGCCTCCTGGGGGATTGAGAGGGTCATCCTTCAAGCTCAGCTGACCGAGCCCGATCCTGGTAATGGCCCGCCTAATCGCCTGTTTGTTCCCACCTCTGTGATCAGCCAGGTTCTCCAATGGGTCCATTCCTCTAAATTTTCTTGTCATCCTGGCGTCAATCGTATGGTTTCTTTTACTACGAGACACTTCTGGTGGCCTACCCTTCGACGTGACGTCAAACGTTTTGTGGCGGCCTGTGCTGTGTGTGCTGCGAACAAGAGCGCCCATCGTCCTCCTGTGGGGTTACTCCAGCCTCTTCCTGTTCCTGGTCGTCCCTGGTCCCACATTGCACTGGACTTTGTGACTGGATTGCCCCCGTCTGATGGTAACACGTCTATTCTTACTGTTATCGATAGATTTTCTAAATCTGCGCATTTTGTCCCGCTTCCCCAACTTCCCTCAGCTATGGAGACCGCTCGCCTCTTGGTCCTACATGTCTTCAGGCTTCATGGCATACCTCTTGACATCGTCTCGGACCGAGGTCCTCAGTTCGTGTCCCGTGTCTGGAAGGCCTTTTGTCAAGCCCTCGGCGCCTCGGTGAGTTTGTCTTCAGGTTATCACCCTCAGTCCAATGGTCAGTCTGAGAGGTGCAACCAGGAACTGGAATCCGCTGTTCGTTGTGTCATTGAGGACAATCCTGCTCATTGGTCTTCTCTTCTTCCCTGGGTCGAGTATGCGCACAACTCCCACACGTCCTCAGCTACTGGACTCTCCCCTTTTGAGGCTTCTCTGGGGTACCTGCCTCCGCTGTTCCCCCACCAGGAGGTGGACATCTCTGTTCCTTCTGTCCAGCACCATCTGCGCCGTTGTCGACGGATTTGGAGGCAGACCAGGGAGGCGCTTCTGCGGGCCCGTGCCCGTTCCAAGCGGGGGGCTGATCGTCATCGTCTCCCGGCTCCCCTGTACTCTGTGGGGCAACTGGTTTGGCTCTCTACCCAACATATCTCTCTGAAGGGCGCCTCCAGGAAACTTGGTCCCAGGTTTATTGGACCCTTTCCCATTGTCAAACTTGTCAACCCCACTGCTGTCCGTCTCCAGCTCCCTCGCTCCATGCGGGTTCACCCCACCTTCCATGTGTCCCAAGTCAAACCCTTTGTTGAGGACCCTCTGAATCCCTCCGTCTTGGGCCGCCCTCCTCCCCGCATCATCGACGACCAGCCCGCGTTCACTGTTCGCCGGCTCCTGGATGTTCGACGTCGTGGTCGTGGACTTCAGTTTCTGGTGGATTGGGAGGGGTATGGTCCTGAGGAACGTTCTTGGGTCCCCCGGTCCTTCATCCTGGACCCGAGTCTCATTTCTGACTTCTACCTGAGGCACCCCGACAAGCGTCCTCGATCGCCCGGGGGCGATGTTTGAGGGAGGGGTACTGTTGTGGTTGTGGTTGTGTTTTGCTGTGTGCTCACCTTGCAGATGCTGAGTGGTTGTGCTGAAGTTCCTGGGTTACCACCTGCCACTAATCTGGTTGATGAGTCCAGCTGCTATTTAGGCCTTGGGGGAGGCTCCGGTCTTCGCTGAATTATTTAGTCACTTGGGGTAAAGTGAGACAGTCATCTTAGCATCTTTCCTGGTGAAATCTAGTTGTTCAATTCTGTGTCTATTTGTGGTTTCAAGGCAAACCTGAACTCACCGAAGAGGCTCGGACTGGAAGGACCTTCTCCATATTGGATTCCTCTAAACCGACCCAATCCTCCAGCCTGACACTCCACCATCTGCAACTCCTCTAGGATTAACGGGATTCAAGGAGACACTCAACTCTTCGAAGGATTTGTTGGACTAAAGGAGACACTTACCAAGTGGACCTCTTCCTCCTCTGAGTCTGCCTCCTCAACATCCTCCTGTAAGAAAGAGAACCATTAATTCATTATTATCAACAAGACTCATCAGCTGCACATCTAAACTTCTCCTCTTCCTCCCCTCCAGGAATCCAGAACCTATTATCCTGACACTGTAAATAAAATCACTTCACTGATACTCTGTGTTGTCATCCTTCCCAGTCTTGTCTGAATTTGAGTACTATTTCACGGGTTAGTCCCAACAAAACTGAGTTTGGAAAAATGTAAATGATGAAAAAGCCCAGCGGCCGACCTCATTAGCAATACAGCAGTGATAAACAGGAAGTACCACATGTTCATCTGTATGAAGATAACTGCAGGTACGGTAAATCCTCCATTTTCTGTCAAAATTACATTGTAGCTTAATGGTTAAATTAAAAGTTAATGCTTAAAGCTAGTTGTGCTTTGTTTTCTGTGTTTTAAATGTAGATATGTTGTAACTTCTGATTGTATCTTTGTTTGTTATAATCAGTTAATACTAAACTGATTGTGTACAAAGAGTTTATTAGGTTGTGTAATGTAAAAGAGAGTACCACATCTGTAGCATCTTAGCTAGAGTGCCTATATTGCACACCGCTAGATTAGTGCTACTTCTTGTTGTGCTGTGCTCTCTAAAATAGTCACTGAATGGAGTAGTTACAAATGGAGGTAAACGTAGATGTTTAACAACCCATTAAAATACATCAGAATGCAGGAAATGGTATCTACTTTATTCACATTTTATGAGGGAGGATCCCCAGACCCCACACTAGTGTCCCCACACACATGCTGTGTTCATGTTTGTGTTCCCCTGATCCCCTGTTATGTTTCTATAGGATTTGTGTTTCTTTGGTGTCTAGCCCCATCTTGTGTCGTGTTTATGTCCTGTGTCTTCAGCCTCTGTCTCTGGCATCTGTGATTACTCACAGGTACCTTCACTTTGTCCGACTGGTGTTTCCTATATATGTCTGTGTCTCTGTGAAGACGAAACGTTTCTCCCTTAAAGAAACTGGTCTAGATGACATGATTCAACCTTTTGGTATCTATCTGGATGATTGAGATTTTTTTCCCCCCTAGTCTTTGTCCTGGCATTTTCTACTGTTCACAGTCCATGTCCATTGTGTACCTCCTGTTCATCCTTGTTTGTTTTGCTGCCCCGTCAGCTCTTTTGTTAATAAATTCTATTATTTTATATATCTCCTGAGTCCTCGCCTGCTTGCCTGAACAACTGGGTTCGCCAGCACCAATTTGTGACACATCTGACCAGCAAATTTATAGTAAAATATTATTTTTGTCACCAGAATAATTTAGTTATGTGCAAAATCAGACGGGGTGTGTTTAAAACCTGTCTTCGGCTCTTTTTATTTTGTACAACATGAGCTCAAGAGGTTCTGCTAATATGTGAGAAAAAAATGATCTGACAGTTCTTTTGTGGAAATACCTCCATGTGAAGTTATTTAGTAAAGTTGTTCATTCGTTTTTGTTTCCTTTTAAAGTCCTGGGTGTCCTGCTCCACCTCTCTGAGCTCACCCTCCAGCTGATCAGCTGCTCCTGACATGCCGACAGCCTCAGCTCAGAGGGCGCCGCGCCTTTTCTGCCGCAGCTCTTAAACCGTGACATGACCTCCCTTTGGACAGGCACGTCCATGACTGCCTCCAATCACCTTCAAAACCTTCTCTGCTCCGTGGACTTTGACACCATGCTGGATTGTTTAGGTCCATTTAACTGATTTTAGGTTTAAATTTGTTTTCTTGTAAAGTTCTTCGATTCTGTTTGTTTAAAGGGATTTTTATATAAAGCTGGACAGATTTCATCACATCGTCTTTGATTTAACATCATGTATTAATAATAATTTAACTAAATATATCAGACATTACAGCACCTCAAACTCTGACGTGAGCAGAACCTTTTGTTACTGATTTTAGGATAAATGTGTCAAAGTTATTGGGATGAAATCATCCTTTCTAAACTGCACAGTGGGTGTTCCACAGAGTCGTATTTTAGGCCCATCGCTTTCTTGCTCGGATGTGAACGATTTACCTGAAAGTAACTGAATAAATTTACTGGAGACAATTTGTAGCAGATTATTCTGTCATATATCACACATTTAACCTTTAAAAGAGCTTCAACAGGCTGTACAACACTGAACAAATAAAATGGTGCCTCGATGGTTTTAGAATCCTGTTAGTAGCTCTAAATCATTGATATTTTTTAATTAATTTTACTTTTTCTAAATTTAACCTTTGTGAATGTCTAGGTTTTGTTTCAGGGGAAGAAAGAATATATATTTTTAAAGAAAAATGGAGAATGGATGCCAATGCTAAACAAAATATGTTTTAGGTAATCTATATTTTCATTTAACCCTTGTCAGATTCATAACAGCTTATAAAACTAATAACTGATAATCCAGTAAAACTTTGTGTTTAGCAGTCTGTATTTGTCTCCGTCCTCCTGTCCACTCAAGGCAGACAGATGTCCATCCTGAGCCTGGTTCTGACCTTTGTTGTGAATTAGTGTTATTTAAATAAATTGAATTGGATTAAACCTAATTTTTAAAAATAAACCACATTATAAACACGGGATTCCTCTGTGTTAGATTTAACCACGAGGTCTCTGTAGTCCTTGTGGGGGCTGATGGTAAAACACATAAATAAGGAATAAGATGTGAAATACGCAAACAGACACAACTAACACATTCACAAATGAGAACAGAAAAGGGACAGAAAAATACAAACACTGAAAAGAAGTCAAATAAAAAATATGCACAGACACAAGTTAATAGTGAATGTTTGATATGACAGATGTGTCAGAGGAGCCTTCAAAGCACAAATATAAGATTAATGACCCTCACACACATGCACTCCTCTGTTTGACTGGTTCATTTCATGGAGGCAGAGTTCAGGTCAAACTTAAATATGACACAAGCAAATTAATAAAAAAAAAAGAAAATGCTCATAACTTAAGCAGATTAATTAAAAAAGAGAAAGCTCATAACTTTTAATTATTTTACATGTTTTACAGAAAACTAAGATAAATCTGTAAACACTGACACATCTTTAGCTGGAACTGATCCATATCTTTTCATGTATTCTTGTTTTTCTCCGTATTTATTTTATGTGTGTGAGATTTCAGCGTTCAATACTTTTTTCCCTTTAAAATAGTTTTGTAGATTTGGAATGAGCAAAACAGAAGTTGTCCTGTGTTATCATGTAACACTGTGTTGGTTTTAAATAAAAATAAAAATATATAAAGACATTTTTGATATGTTGTGCCATCATACAGTATATCACTGACAGAAAAACAGAGATCCACTTTTATGAATGCAATAATGTAATTAAATGTAATTAAATAAAAATCTGACTACTGTAGTAGAATTTTATTTGTCAGTTTATGGTCTTTTGCTGTTGCTTTTTAAAAGCTTGGACATTTTTTCATCAAAAATGATTTTATTATACAAAACTGGTTAATTTGTTTTATACAGAAGAAACTTTCATTATTTAATTCATTCATTCAACCTTTATTTCTGCAGGTTAGTCTCGTTGAGCCTCGAGGACCTATTTACATAAGAGACCTGGTTTAATCAAAGAATGAGGCAATAATAAACACTGAAATAAAATAAAAAATAAAAAGTAGCATAATAAAATAAAATAAAATCAAGGTGCCTTATAAAACAAGGTAAAATACTCAAATACTACAGGAACGTGTTTGTCTAGATTTTTCTATTGAACTTAAAGAGGTCAAAGTGGAGAGTCTGAACAAACTGGAATCAAACTTCAGTCAGATTTTTGTGCCATCAAAATAAATGTGTGTGTGTGTGTGCATGTGTGTGTCAGAGAGTCAGAGAATCTTTATTGTCATTTGCACCGCATGTAGTACATGTGATGAAATGAGATTATGTACACAGGGTCCCAGTTACATCCAACAACAAAATGTAAGAGAAAAACTAATAACATCTAGGATATAACTAAGAACATGTGTGTGCGTGTTTTGTTGCTGTTAGGAACATTTTTCCAACACACACAAACTTGTGAGGACTAAATCCTGGTCCTCATGAGGTCAAACACAGTTTTTGAGTTCTTAGGACTAAGGTATGAACTGGGTTTAGGACAGGGCTACTCAACACAGGGGGTCACAGTTACTAAAAACCAGCAGCTCGGGGGGTGGACATCCAGCAATTAAAATCATTATGTTAATAAACCTAAGTTTATAATGATATTTTTAAATGTGTCTGTTTTGCTGTACTGAATCATAAATGCAATAAAATGGCCCGCGGGCCACGAGTTGCATAGCCCTGGTTTAGGGTCAGGGTCGGGGCTAGGCTGTAATGGAAAACCAATGGAAGTCAATGCAAAGTCCTTGTGAAGATATAAAAACACGTGGATGAAGAGCATTAGGCAGCTCACTGACACGCTTCTCATTTTGACACCAACTTCTGTTAAACATCAGTAATTAGCCAAACGGCGAGCGCTGCCACCTGCACCCCTGGACGTCCTGAACACGCTGCTGACACGAGGTGAAGCTCTCACATCCTGAGGTCCTGTGGGACGCTCACCGAAGGTTTTTCCAAGCAGCCGGACATGTTTCCCACTGCCGGTCGATTTAAAGCCAGCACGGCCTCTTTAGAAACTTCACTCAAACCTAAAGACAACAATATAAAATCATGCAAATGTAATTTTATTTGAATGCAGGAAGAGTTTTACTGCGACACAGCTGACATGTTACACCACTGAATAATGTGACAGTGGACCACTATCACCATACATTTTATTAGTTTGGATTTTACTCCTGTTTCAGTAAATGTCCGTTTATTCAAGCTGCCTATACACAAGAAATAATTTAAACTTTTAGCCTCTGTATTTCTGATTTTAGCTTCTGTTCTTCTTGTTTTAACTTTAGCAATTCAATGAATTCAGTCAACAAGTTTCAGCAAAAACATTCAGAACTCAGACACACACACACACACACACACGCACGCACGCACGCACGCACGCACGCACGCACACACACACACACACACACACACACACAAATGATCATTAACAGTTATTGATGTCTCACTAACTTTGAATTGTCTTTTTTGTTGTTGTTGCAAATAAACTCTTTTGTGTTTTATCTTAAATCCCTGCATGATGCAGCGTGCACCCAAGCTTTCACTGACCTCAGTTATACTTTAGCTCAAAGATATTCTCTTCAAAATTGAGAAATCTTTAAAAACTTTTCATATCTCCATCGGAAAACTTTTTAGAAACACAAAAATTCACGTGTGACCATCAGTCTTCTGTCACTCTCAGTTAAAACAATAAAACAATAAAATCTGATTGATAGTTTTATCACAGCAGCTGAGGCTTAGTTTTTAGTTTGCTTCTTTCTGTCTCTCATTAATACGTCGATTGGGGTGTGACAGACACAGGTGTGGTTACCATGGCGACCCCATGAGTCGCTGACAGCAGCTTTAAGATTTCTTTGATCTTCTTTACTCTGTTACAGTTCATACATGAAAATGTGGGCATTCTTCTTAAAATACTAACATTTGCGTAGGATTTTTTGACATAAACATAACGTTTTTTTGGTAATTTTATCCATAAATGTTTTTTTCTTTTTCTTTTTCCTTTTATAGATGGCCTCCCTTCACACCTCACAGCCATCCTCTTCACACCATTATGATTTTTTTTTGATAGAAAGAAAGGAAAGACAGAAAGTAAAACTACAAAACTAAAATCCACAAAAAGAGCACAAGGCAAACACACCCAACCTCCGTCTGCAATCCTGCAAAGTACATGACAGAACACAGCAACAAAACACATATGCAAAAAAGACACATAACATTCATGACTTTAGATTACTATAAATACACCCATACCTACATATACATCAAAGTCAAAGTCAAAGTCAACTTTATTGTCAGAACTGCAATATGTACAGGACATACACAGGATTGAAATTGCGTTTCTCTCAGTCCCTCTGTGCAACAGTAACCATTTAAACACTAAAACACTGAAACATTTAATAAACATAAGCATAAAATAGTATATATACAGTATACATACATATTCATTCATATCACATATCCATCTACATATCTGTATATGATATCTACATATACATCCCTGCATCCATTTGTGTGTGGTTGTGAGCATGCATAAGTGAATAAGGTTCCTCCAATAGAACATTTNTACAGGTAGTCCCCGACTTACGAGCGAGTTCCGTTCCTCCGAGTATCTCGTAAGGCGAAATCTCGTAATTCGGGGACTACATTTAAAAAAAAAAAAAATTTATATACCGCACGAGCACGTACATGTACGGTAATAAACAGTTACCAAGCATTTCAACTATCCTAACACTTTAAAATACTTTAAAACATTTATAAAAAAATATTAAAAATGTATTTCTTACTTTGAGCTGAGCTGTTTGCCTCCGCTCCGCTGCGTTACGTCCGAGCTCCCCAGCTTTCTGTAGCACCACGCAGTCCAAACCCTTTACAGGAAGGACTGTTAGTATGCTATCTTCATACATTTGGAGCCAGAAAAAAGTTTTAATAAGTTTTAATAACTTAACAAAAGCCGTCTGTGCGTGCCGCCATTAGCTGCACCTGTTAGCATTTAGCCCCACCGAGTCCGCAGCTACGGGCAGTCCAGTTTAGCTGGACATCCAAAAATGCTGTCGGCTTTGTTACTCCAGGTTAGCTCGGTGTACCCCGATATCTTCTGCTTCCAGTCCGACATCGAGGCGAGCTCCAGGAACCTCTGATCGCACAAAGCCGGCTGTCCGGTGGAGCTACGAGGCTTGAGCTAACTGGTTAATGTTAGCTCGTTCCTCCTCCGGCACACCGCCCGCTTAGCTCCGCTCATTGCATGCAGCGCTTTGGGAGCGATCTCTGAGCGATCTGCGGCTGCTGCTTCAGGTCAGACACATACAAAAAGTTCACAGAGTGTTTCCAGATAATTTATCCGTATGATACCACCATCCGTGGTGGCAGGGCTCCGGGGGTGGATGAGATTCGTCCTGAGTTCCTTAGGGCTCTGGATGTTGTGGGGTTGTGTTGGCTCTGCAATATTGCGTGGACATCGGGGGCAGTTCCCTTGGATTGGCAGACTGGGGTGGTGGTTCCCCTATTCAAAAAGGGGGACCGTAGGGTGTGTTCCAACTATAGGGGGATCACACTCTTAAGCCTCCCTGGTAAGGTCTATTCAGGGGTTCTGGAGAGGAGGGTCCGTCGGATAGTCGAACCTCGGATTCAGGAGGAGCAGTGTGGTTTTCGTCCTGGTCGTGGAACACTGGACCAGCTCTACACCCTCAGCAGGGTCCTGGAGGGTGCGTGGGAGTTTGCCCAACCAGTTTACATGTGCTTTGTGGACTTGGAGAAGGCATTCGACCGCGTCCCTCGGGGGGTTCTGTGGGGGGTACTCCGGGAGTATGGGGTACCAGGCCCTTTGATATGGGCTGTTAGGTCCCTGTACGACCGGTGTCAGAGCATGGTCCGCATCACTGGCAGTAAGTCAGGCTCGTTTCTGGTGAGAGTTGGACTCCGCCAAGGTTGCCCTTTGTCACCGATTCTGTTCATAATTTTATGGACCGAATTTCTAGGCGCAGCCAAGGTGTTGAGAGGATCCGTTTTGGTGGCCTTAGAATCGCTTCTCTGTTTTTTGCAGATGATGTACCATACCATACCATACCAACTTTATTTATAGAGCACTTTATGCACCCAACAGGACCAAAGTGCTGTACACACAATCACAAAATACAATACAATCATAAAATGGAAGGGACTAAAAACAGTACTAAAATAATAAATTATGAATACAATAAAACAATAAAACAAAGTTAAAACATCTCAGATTGTACCAAAAGCCAAAGAAAAAAGATGGGTTTTAAGAAGAGACTTAAAAACAGCAAGTGAAGAGGCCTGTCTTATGTCTAATGGGAGGTCATTCCAGAGCTTAGGAGCTACCACAGAGAAAGCACGGTCCCCTCTAAGCTTGCGCTTTGTCCTCGGTACCCTCAGAAGCAACTGGTCAGCTGACCTGAGCGAACGAGAGGGTGTGTAGTAATGCAGCAGCTCTGACAGGTATGGAGGGGCATGGCCATTTAGAGCTTTAAAAGTAAATAAAAGTATTTTAAAATGAATCCTGTAACGCACCGGTAACCAGTGCAAAGATGCCAAAACAGGGGAAATGTGATCAAATTTTCGTGTACCTGTTAAGAGTCGTGCAGCTGCATTTTGAACCCTCTGAAGCTGGGAAGTACACAGATCACTAATTTTTTTTTTTTTCATTCAACCTTTATTTATACAGGCTAGCCTCGTTGAGTCACGGGGACTCATTTACAAGAGGGACCTGTCTCACTCACACCAAACAACCATCCACTCTCACACTCACACCTAGGGTCAATTTAGAGTCACCAATCAGCCTAACAAGCATGTTTTTTGGTCTGTGGGAGGAAACCGGAGTACCCGGAGGAAACCCACGCATGCACGGGGAGAACATGCAAACTCCACCCAGAAAGGCCCCGGACCGGGATTTGAACCAGCAACCTTCTCGCTGAGAGGCAGCAGCTCTACCAGTTGTGCCACCGTGCTGCCCAATAATACCAACATAAAGTGAATTACAGTAATCCAGCCGTGTGGTCACAAATGCATGGATTGCTGTTTCAAAGTGCTGTCTAGGAAGGATGGCTTTTACTTTGGCTAGCTGCCTCAAATGAAAAAAGCTGGATTTTACAACTGCTTTAATTTGAGACTCCAGCCTAAGACCAGCATCCAGCTTGACCCCTAGATTTGTAACAACTGGCCGGACATACTGAGCCAAGGAGCAATCGGACAGAGAGTCTTCAGTCGAATTGCCAAAAATCACCACCTCTGTTTTGTCTTCGTTAAGTTTCAAGAAGTTTAGGGCCATCCAGGCCTTCAAATCTTCCAAACATAGGAACAGAGACCGAAGAGAGGCTGAGTCTGCTTTCTTTAAAGGTACGTAGATCTGTGTGTCATCTGCATAACAATGAAAAGCAATCCCGTATTTCCTAAAAACAGAACCAAGCGGAAGGATGTACAACAAAAATAAAAGAGGGCCCAAAACTGAGCCCTGCGGAACACCACATGAGAGTGGAGCAGAGGAGGACCTATGTCCATCAAGACAGACACAAAAAGTACGCTTGGTCAGATAAGATTTAAACCAATCTAAGGCTATATGACCAATGCCCACCCACTGTTCCAAACGTGTGATTAAAATGTTGTGATCCACTGTGTCAAACGCAGCTGATAGATCCAACAACACCAAAACAACGCAGTCACCAGAATCAGTCGCCAAGAATATATCGTTAAAAACTTTTAAAAGAGCTGACTCTGTGCTATGAAATGATTTAAAACCGGACTGAAAAACCTCTAAAATATTATTTTCAATGAGATAGGCCATTAGCTGATTATAAACTACCTTCTCAAGAATTTTCGAAACGAAGGGCAATTTAGAAATTGGTCTGTAGTTCGCCAGGACAGCAGTATCCAAGTTTGATTTCTTAATTAGAGGCTGGACAACTGCATGTTTCAGATGTGGTCCTATTGGCTTCATCAAATCGTGATCTACAGCTTTCGCTGGAGCGGTTTGCAGCTGAATGTGATGCGGCCGGGATGAGGATCAGTTCCTCCAAATCCGAGGCCATGGTCTTGAGCCGGAAAAGGGTAGCATGCCCTCTCCGGGTCGGGGAGGAGGTCCTGCCCCAAGTGGAGGAGTTTAAGTATCTCGGGGTCTTGTTCACGAATGAGGGAAAACTGGAGCGTGAGATCGATAGGCGGATAGGTGCAGCGTCCGCAGTGAAGCGGGTGCTGTACCGGTCTGTCGTGGTGAAGAGAGAGCTGAGTCAAAAGGCAAAGCTCTCAATTTACCGATCGATCTACGTTCCCACCCTCATCTATGGTCATGAGCTTTGGGTTATGACCGAAAGAACAAGATCTCGGATACAAGCGGCTGAAATGAGTTTTCTCCGCAGGGTGTCTGGACTCTCCCTTAGAGATAGGGTGAGAAGCTCAGTCATCCGGGAGGGACTCGGAGTAGAGCCGCTGCTTCTCCACATCGAGAGGAGCCAGTTGAGGTGGCTCGGGCATCTGGTTAGGATGCCTCCTGGACGCCTCCCTGGTGAGGTGTTCCGGGCATGTCCCACCGGGAGGAGACCCAGAGGAAGACCCAGGACACGCTGGAGGGACTATGTTTCTCGGCTGGCCTGGGAACGCCTTGGGATTCCCCCAGAGGAGCTGCTCCAAGTGGCTGGGGAGAGGGAAGTCTGGGCCTCCCTACTTAGGCTGCTACCCCCGCGACCCGACCCCGGATAAGCGGAAGAAAGGATGGATGGATGGATATATATATATATATATATATATATATATATATATACATATATATATATATATATACATATATATATATACATATATATATATACATATATATATATATATATATACATATA
>JBBPBX010005818.1:39522-70687 GCA_038048925.1 Garcialebias charrua | reverse complement strand
ATCAATCAATCAATCAATCAATCACCTTTATTTAACCAGGTAGAGCCCATTGAGATCGAGATCTCTTTTACAAGGGTGACCTGGTCAAGTGGTCAGCAGCACACGTCACATTGGCAATAGGCATTTGCACTTATCAAAAAGAAAATAAAGAAAACTACAATCACAGTAAACAGATGTTGACAGTTCAAAACCAACAGGATATGACAGATTTCTATATACATTATATACAAAACAAGCAGACAAAAAAAACCAACAATGACATGTATATTGGATAAGTAGTGGTTAGAAACATCTGCAATGGTCAAGTTTCTTGATGACATTTTCTACTACGGTTGACATAAAGGATCCAGGAGAGATGAATGTTGATAGTTTCAGATCTTTCTGTAAGTTGTTCCAGGCTGAGGGGACGGCGAAGCTGAACGCTCTTTTTCCTAGTTCAGTTCTGACAGGAGGAACTGACAGGAGGACTAAATCGTTAGAGCGCAGGGAGTATTGACTGTGTGATGTTTGTATTAAGGAGGTGAGGTATGACGGGACCAGGTTTAGGAGGGTCTTGTAGATGAAGGATATCCAGTGAGTGTATCTTCGAGTGCTGAGAGATGACCAGCCAGATTTTACGTAAAGCTCACAGTGATGAGTGCGATAACTGGAGTCAGTAATGAACCGAAGGGCACCGTGGTAAATGGAGTCTAAGGACTGTAGGTATTTTGATGCAGCACTCATGTACAGCACGTCACCATAATCTAGTATTGGCATGAATGTTGCAGCTACTAATGTTCTCCTGGCTTTGCATGAGAAGCAGGATTTGTTTCTGAAGAAGAAACCTAGCTTCAGTTTGAGTTTAGTGGCCATTTTGGAGATGTGGGTTTTAAAAGACAGTTCAGTGTCAATGTTGAAACCTAGATATTTGTAGGTGGAGACCATTTCTATTTGTTTTCCCTCTTGGGTTCCAATTTGAGGTGGGTTCTCTGGTTGCAGCTTTCTGTTGGCAAGAACCATGAACTTGCTTTTGTCGGCATTTAGGACCAGTCTAAGTTTTTGCAGCCGTGACTGAATAATATTAAAAGCATCCTGAAGAGAGGTGAAAGCTAAGTGAGGGACTACTGTATATTAAATATATTTGCAGTTACATTTCTGTTTACACATTAGTGTTTGTATTTCCGTTTGCAAACTTTACAACTCGTCTTTTTTGGAGGATTTTTTTTCTGTTTAGCATCTACATTTACATCCAAGTTTTTATTTAATAATAATAATAATAATAAACTTTATTTGTATAGCACCTTCCAACAATGCCTTGCATTGACCAAGGTGCTTAACAGGATAAAAGGATGAAAAAACTGGAACAATAAATCAATGAAAATAGAATAAGAAACAACAGCAATAAAAGAAGGCAATGGAAATAAAAAATTCTACAAACTAAAACTTTTTGAACAAGAGGAAATAAAAAGGCAATGTAGATTAAAAAATGTTACATATTAAAATACCAAAAGTAATAACAGTTGCACACTGGAAGCTTAATTGAACTAGAGGAAATAAAAAGGCAATGGAAATAAAAAATGCTACATACTAAAATACCAAAAGTAATAAAAGTTACACACTGAAAGCTTTTTTGAACAAGTGTGTCTTCAGTCTGGTTTTGAACAATTATTATTTATTAACTCCCGCAGCTGAAAGACAAAAGTGAATGATAATGTTTTTGTCAGTGGCTGCGTGTGTGTTCATGTGCTTATCTGCACCGTTAGTAAAATATCTCATCAATCACTGAACATGTCTCACAGTGTAATGGTTGGATGAACATCAACAGTTTATTAACTTTTGGAGTTACCCAAGTCAAGAGGAATGCTACAGCTAAAGGATCTTGGCCAACACAAAAATGGCTATGACCCAGTTTACACATACTAAGCTAACATTTAGTGTGGTAGTAGCTGACGGTCAAAGTCAGGGGTGGGCAACAATTGTTTTCAGACAGCCAAATAAAGATATTTCAAAGAATCCAAGGGCCACATAAATAACTGTAAAATACATTTTTAGCGCTCATAATCTGGAAAACCCTTTTCAGTTTTATTTTTGTTGTAGCATAGTTAGCATACTTGCCAAAATGCTAAAAATATTTCTCCCTGATACTTTTGAGGGATCGAAGACATTTTTCTGTAAACTGGCTCTTGTGACAATATATTAGCTTAAATATGCAATAAATAAATAAAATGTTTCCAGTAAAGTCCAGGGATCAAAACAAAATAATTTTAGCCTATCTTAATCCAAATGTTTTTTTTGTTTTTCTACAGTTTGTTTTTGTTTCCTTCTACAGTTTTTTTTCTGCTTTGTTTTGTTTTGTTTTTTGAATGTCCAGAGGACCAGACTTAGCCTTTTTGGATTTTTTATTTATTTTTTAAATCTTCTTTAGGTTTAATTATGTAGGTTTTCATCAACAAATTTAAAAATAGTTTGCTTTTCAATTACAAATGTTGGGGCCCAGACAGGGGTTGTCCACGAACCACTTTTGGCCCTCAGGCCATATGTTGTCTACGTCTGCTCTAAGTGCTAACAGATCATATTTCAGTCTCAGATTTTTTTTTTCATTCAACCTTTATTTATACAGGCTAGCCTCATTGAGCCATGGGGACTCATTTACAAGAGGGACCTGTATTATTGCACAAGATTGAGCTTAACTATATTATGAAGGTTTGCCCAAAATGGCTACAACTCTCCATTCCAACTCAACTTTATTTGGTAAATTGACATCACAAAAAAGGAAAACAATATAAAATACTATTGTACAAATCAATAATTTACCATTAAAGGAATAGGCTGAAGCCAAGGCTCATACTTGCCTACCCTATTTATAGACTCAGCAGTCTACATAATGAAAGATATCTACGGTCCATATGCATGCATACATAAGTACACATACACACTTTATATTTAAAATGCATTTTCTGAAGATAAGATGATCTTGTCTGAAACAGGAGCACAAAAATCAATGCGCGACATGCATTCCTTCAAGGAATATTAGGCCTTTATTTTTTGCCTGTAGCCACTTAAACAACACAAAGTCAAATTCAATGTTTCTTTTTGTCATTTGCACCCCATGTGGTACATTTGGTGGAACAAAATTGTATACACAGGGTGTATTAAACCATTTTGTGTCAAGGCAGGGTCCCCAACACTCAAATATGATAGCATAGCATTATATGGTATTAGATTTTCCAATCTGCACCAACATTGTGCATCCTATTTTGTTTTTGTTGTAAATACATGAACAATGTCAGACAGTGCATTTCCTTTTAAAAACAGTGGAGTTACCGATAATTAGATTTTCTTGTGTTTTGAACAAATCAATTGTGGAAGTCCTATTGAATTGAAAAATATAGAAAAGTAAAACATTGGATTGACTTAAAATTCAAATGAATATATTTTGTGTCTTTAATCTAAAAACTACATGTTCTATCGTTTCTTTTAAGTGTTGTTAAAAGGTGAATCAAATTGAGCTAAACCTGCCACTTGAACACAATACAGCTCCATCCTTTTCCATACATTGTTTTCATATTTCAGACTGATTTCTGTGAGTATTTGTCAGACAAAGCTTGGATAATGAGCTTTGTCTCCCTCCCTTTAGCTCTCCTGGTTCTCCCAGGGCCTGTTTTTGGTAGCATATTCAATATATGCATCCTTTCAGGGATCGTCGCACTACACATCCCTGCAATGTCACCAACTATTTCAGTCTGAAACTGTGTGCCTGGCATGTTGGTGTATCTGTGCCGGAGTGTTGCTCTAGTCCCTCTTAAGCTTTTTGCCTTTGATGCTCCTTCCTGTGGATTGCAAGCTGCCTCCGATGGACAATCCTCTCCTTCCTGCCATGTTATTTTTTTTTGCTCCCCACTACAAATAGGTCAACGAGTGTGTGTGTGCAGATCGTATGTCTCGTATTTGCTTGGCACATCTTTACGTGATCTCACTGTAGCTCCTGTGTCCTTTCTTGAAATTATCTCAGGGGTGGAAGAAAGAGGAAGACGATGAAACTGAGCAGGGATTTGTCCAACTTGGTGGTGTTCACCAATTCCGTAGCCTCTCAGGAGTGTTTAAACGAAGGTGAAATGCTCAAAACGACACACACAGGTACAGAAATTCACTCAAGGGTATTGACTGCATTTTTTCTTCCCCCCACAGGCACTCCAGGTGATGTTTTGTCATTCAGCGAGACCAGAGCACAATCTCTGGTCCATCACAGGACCGAGCAGTTTCTTGCTTTTAACCAGAGGCAGCTGTCACGGATTTATCCCTCGGCCTATCGCATCGACTCGTCTAATTTTAACCCTCAGTTTTACTGGAACGTGGGCTGTCAGTTGGGTAAGACACACTGGCCTGTCACTGAGGGCTCTTAATGAATACTCTGCCTCGACAATTCACCTGTCAGATATTAAACACTTTCTGCACAGCTTTGACATTCACATGACTTTCACATTTTTACATTTGAAGGCTTCTATATTTTGGACATTTTATTTCTTAATTCCTAATTCCTACGATTTTTAACATTTTTGAGTTAAAGCAGACATGTTTTCACTATGTGTGTGTGTGTGTGTGTGTGTGTGTGTGTGTGTGTGTGTTGAGATGAAACCACACTCAGACTCACATTTAGATAGATAGATAGATAGATATAGATTTATTTGTCCCCGTAGGGAAATTAATTATTATATTATACAAACATATTATTAATATATAATAATATATTATATTTAACAAACATGTATGTGTGGTTCAGTATTACTTTTCATCAAAACAACCAACACTCCAGTGGCAGGTAGCCCTGAACAAAACTACAATTCATGAGGCAGCAAGCAAGTAAAAGTAAAGCAAAACTACAAAAAAACACAAAATCACCTCACAAAGAAAGTATAATGAGACAATCTAAAAAAGCTAAGTCTGGTCCTCTGGACTTTCAAAAAACAAAACAAAGCAAAAAAAATTGTAGAAACGTTTCGTCTTTCGTCCGAAAGACTTCCTCAGTCTGAGCTGCTGTATTCAGCTCAGTCTTATAAATAGCACCCTCTCACAGTGGATCAACCAGTTGGCTGATGACAGCCAAAACTAGCTGCTCACATGATCAAAGAGGACCATCAGCCTAACGAAACAAACAACCATCAGGGTGCTAACGATCCATCGTTAGGTACATTTTGATGTTGTCGGTCCAGGGAGTTGAACCAGTGAACTTCCGATCACAGGCCCACCTTCTTTAACCTCTGCACCACCGCACCCCAATATTGTAATCTAATACGGTGCATTATTGTTTAGCGTACATCTTAGATACCAATAATACTTTATGATAATTTACAGTTTTTGTTCATGTTTTGTGGTTTCAACATAAACAAATAAAAACATCTACAGCAAAGGTTTGAACATCTGTTTTATTTTTATTTGTTGTTTCAAGGTTTTTTTTTTCTATAAAAAGTGATCAGATTCTTACTCCCTCTTGCTTGATCTTCTCTTTTAGCAACTGCCAATATATTTTAGTGACAACAGGCTCAATTTACCCTTTACGCAAAGTTTTTTTTTACCTTCAAGAGTTGACCGTTGTCGACTTTGAGGTGTGTTGAGAAACATCCTGCATGTCATTCTCTTCAGTTAGTTTAGTCATTGAGATTTGCTTCAGCAATTTACTACAGTTAAAATATTTTGTACTACCGGTAATTAAAATGCATCACAGGCTCAAAGTACTGTACAGTATAATGAGTACTATCAGACTGAAAGGATTAGGAGGTTTAGTGCTTTTCTATCAATACATCTGTTCTTCATTTCTCCAAACAAGTTGGTCAAAAGCTACATTTCAACTTTACCTAGATTTTTCTTTTCCTTTAAAATACTTTGAATCTGATTTTTTTCTGCTTATGATACGAAAACGCTTTCATTAGATGAAACTCGAGGGCAGTTTTTGGGAAAGTCTCACTTCAAAGATTTTTTTTTTTCAACAGAAATCAATGTGACCCCATTATTTTCATTGGCCAGTGTATGACTAATGTTTCTTAAATGGTTTTAATGTCATTGTAGTGGCACTAAACTATCAGACCGAGGGGCGGATGATGCAGCTCAACAGATCCAAGTTTATGGTGAACGGGGGAATTGGTTACGTCCTGAAGCCGCCTCCCATGTGTAAAGGTACACAACCTAACAGAAAACACAAACAGGCAAAAACACACACTGATGTGAATATAATTCAATTTTAGTTGTTAGGTCAATAAAAAAAGATATATTTTTAGAATGATATGGTAATGCATGAAAAAAAATTCCCCACAAAACAGATGTAATTTCACACAACTCACAGATCGCAATCATTAGATGACCACCTACAATCCATCTTATTACAAGATTTTTTTTCTCTTCTTTCTGCACCCTTTTCAGTCAGTGTTTTTTTTAATTTCCTTTTAAATGAATGAATAAATCTACAACTGATTAGCTTTACCAGTCCAGTTCAACATGATGTCCACAGTCAACTGGCCGTTGAAAATACAACAAAGTCTGTATGCAAACCGATCACACAAGAGTTTTGTATAAATCTTTGGCATGCACGGTGATGTTCATTTCATCAAGCAATGTCTTTCGCCCTTTATGTTATATTAACACACCTGCATGGCCGAGATGCGCAAACTGGCTGAATAAATAAACAAATAAGCAGTTTGACTCAGTTTTGAAGAAAAAATTATGTGGACTTATGGCCTTGAAATTAGAATTAAGTGATGAAATCAATTAATGTAGCTGTTTTATTATTTTTTGGCACTCTCTAGGCTCCTTCAACCCATTCAGTGATGACCCACTTCCAGCTTACCCCAAGAAGCAGCTCATTCTCAAGATCATTAGTGGACAACAGCTGCCGAAACCACCAGACTCCATGTTGGGTGACCGTGGGGAGGTAAATCATAAAACACAGTGTTCTTACATTCTACATCCGTCATTCTTTTACGTCTTTCTAGGCACATTACCACCGTTATCCTTTATAGCTCAGAAATGTTCATGTTTGCTCACAGCACAAATAAAAATCAGCACCATGGCTCAGTTTTGATTTCCTCTCCTGCTCTTTTGACAGATTATTGATCCATTTGTTGAAGTGGAGATCATCGGTTTGCCGGTCGACTGCTGCAAGGAACAGACGCGAGTTGTTGATGACAATGGTTAGAAACACACACACACACCAACATAAACAGTTCACACCACTCTTTACATGTTTTTATAGAACTTTATTAAGACTTATTTGTGGAATATCCTAAAAGGACCTGATTACAGTATATAATTTTACTCACTATAAAAACAGAATAATAGCGTACATCATGGTCATTAATCAGAGATTTGTGGTGCAGTAGTAGGACTAACTTGGTACCAGAAAGTTGCAGGGTCAACTCCCCATCATGCCCACATTTTGTGGTGTCCTTGAGCAAGGCACCTATACTCTTAACTGTTCCCTGGGCACTTTTTTCAGCTGCTGCCTTCTTCAGGGGTTGCCACGGTGAACTAACTCACATGAAGATTTGGGGATTGTTTTTACGCCGGGTACCCTTCCTGACGCAACCACAGACCACCGAACTACCACAGCCCTCTGTGTGGAGCAGAGAGCTGCCATATGGTGCACAGAGGGAGCAGATGATGGGGGTTAAGGGCCTTGCTCAAGGGCCCAGAGTTGGGCAAATGAGAGTGGAGGCAGGTGTGGGTGCTTCACATTTCCCACCCACATTTTGATGATGTTGGTCCGGGGAATTGAACTGGCGACCTTCAGATCACAGGTTCGCCTTTTGTAACCTCTGCGAGACCACTCCCAATTTGATGATGGGTTAAATACAGAGCACAAATTTTGTTATTGTATGGGAATTTACAAGGATCACAATACATAGTACTTTTTTTTGTTTGCGTTCTAAATCTCAATAAAACAAGGTCACCGTTGCATTTACTACATTTCCCTCTGGGCTGTGTGTACTGCAAGGATCAAAAGTGCGATTAATTAATTACGAAGTCAAAGGAAGCAGAACGTAACGATTTGCTGGTCTGACCCTTAACATGTTGCTACAGATGAGGGTTAACCAGCAGGGAGGACAAAATTCTCTTCTGGGAAATGTTTTTCAGCCCTGGGAGCTCAGTAGTATCATAGGGTTAGCTCATCGATCCCTGAAATACAGTAAATACATTTGTAAAACAATAAATATATTTAACATACTTCTGTTATTTTGCACCCAGGTTTTAATCCAGTATGGGAAGAGTCGCTGTCTTTTACACTTCACATGGCTGAGCTGGCGCTTGTGCGTTTCCTAGTCTGGGACCATGACCCAATTGGACGAGACTTTATTGGTCAAAGGACTGTTGCCTTCAGTAGCCTGATGCCTGGTTTGTATAGAATTCTTGTACTTTTAGCTTTTCTTATTTATTTTTATTTTTTAAATATATATTTTTAGAGATAAATCAGAGCATTTGAAATAGGGTTCTGTGGAAAGTTTATCAACAATTAAAATCTTAGCACTGAAACACCTAAATTTGGAGAAATATAAATTGTTTCTGATGTGATTGCTGAGCAGCCTATGTCTAAACTGAAGCCCAAAGTGAATTACTATGGGGTGCCAGTTGTAAAGTTACACAGTCAAAACTTAACTGCAATATTTTGGTTTTTAGCCTTTCATAAGAAAAAAAAAATAGTTTTTTTTTTCAAAGTCATATTTCACCATGTTCTTCATACATTTATGAATGTCATAGTTCCAAAGTAAATATTTAATTTACATGCTAAATATTTTGTTTACGAACTAAGAATTTAACTTGCAAGTTGAATATTTAGTGAGTGAACTAAATATTTGGGTTTAAATTAAATATTTAATTTCCAACCTTTTTTCTTCAAAAATAAACTTTTAATTTCCAAACTAAATATGCATTGTCCAAGATACATATTTAATTTCCAAACTAAACATTTAATTTCTAAGCTAAACATTTAAATCTTAAACTAAATATTTGATTTGCTAACTAAATATTTAACTTAGACCTAAATATTTATTTTCCAAGCTAAACATTTAATTTCCAAAATAAATATTTAATTTGCTAACTAAATATTTAGCTTATACCTAAATATTTAACTTGGAAGTTAAATATTTAGTTTGTAAATTAAACATTTAGCTTGGACATAAGCATTTAGTTTGTAAACTTAATATTTAGTGTTGAGTTAAATATTCAGCTTGCTAACTAAATATTTAACTAGCAAAATACAGTAAGTATTTAGTTTGTAAACTAAATATTTAGCTTGTAAATTAAAAATTTAGTTTGGAACTATGACATTTATAAATGTATAAAATAACATGGTGAAAATATGACTTTGAAAAATGAAACCCTATTTTTTTTCTTATGAAAGGCGAAATAAACCAAAATATTGTAGTTAATTTTTGACTGTGTAACTTTACAAATAGCACCCCATAAATTACTGCCATCTTAAGTGGCTCCAATCTCAAATATTTCATCATTGTTCAATCAGATGTTGTGGTATGAACCTTTTACACTGTCACCTGTTTTACCTTACACAGTTATTCTGAACAAAATGTGAACTTTCTAACCATGAAATTTTTTTAAATAACCATGAAATGTGAAACCGACAGTGGAGTAAAGTGTTATAAAATGGTCTTCACACAAACTGATGTGAAATTTGTGTTTTAGGAAAGCCAGTAATCCACTTTGGTCTTGGCCACCTTTGCACGAGTTCTACTACAGTACTCATCAATCATGTCAGAATTAAACTCTTTCTTCAAACTGAGCTTGTTCAAAAAGTAAAATATTAATTATGCATATATTTTCCACTTAAGCACACTTCAAAATATCTGAAATAATTACTTCAATTATTTGATGTGTGTTTGAACAATAATGTTAGACAGTGGATTTGTAGTATTTTTTAACTAATTGGACCAGTTCTGGTAATAGTGTTATGATCATTTAACACAGTACTCAGATTTGTGCTTCAGTGCGTAATGTTGCTTCTGACTCAGACTGTGCAGTGTCTTCAGGGCACAATCATGATGTGACTGGTTTGTATCATAAAACAGTGGTTTGGGCAGATTGTTTTACTTATATAATTGAGTTGACCCTAAACTCCTATAAGTCCTCCTAATGAGGCAGCATTGCAAAAACAGACTCATGGCAGCTTTCAACTCAAACTCTTTCCCCCATACTTCCTCAGACGGCTGAGACGTGCTGGTCTGAGCAGCCCAGTTCTCACCTCGTTCTACAGGTGTGCAGTGGAGAGCGTCCTGTGCTCCAGCATCAACGTGTGGCATGGAGGCTGCACAGTTGAAGAGAGGAAAGCTCTGCAGAGAGTGGTGAAGGCTGCACAGAAGTCTGTTGGAGTCAGTCTCCCCACAATCACAGACATTTACACCTCCAGATGCAGGAAAAGAGCCACCTGCATCATGAAAGACCTCACTCATCCAGCACACTCACTCTTTGCCCCACTCCCCTCAGGACGGAGGTTGAGGAGCATCAAGTGTAGAACCACTAGACTGAGGAACAGCTTCTACCCTGAGGCTGTTAGACTCATGAATAAATAAAAATAAAATAAAAAATAAACACTGCAAAATATCACATCATACTGATGCTGATCTGTTTTCTTGTTGCTGTGTTCATCTGTGACCATCTGCTCATACAAACTCATGTTCGTGCTGCTGTTTATTTCAACTATATTAGGCTTAGTGTATTACTAGTTGATGTTTTTCTTAGTTAGTTCTAGATGTTATTACTGTTTTTCTCTTGCATTTGTTGTTGGATGTAACTGGGACCCCGTGTACATAATCTCGTTTTCATCACATGTACCACATGCGGTGCAAATGACAATAAAGACTCTCTGACTCTCTGACTCTCTGATTATCTTTCAATAACAGGTTATAGACATGTTTACTTGGAGGGACTGACTGAAGCTTCCATCTTTGTGCACGTGTCAGTGCATGATGTTTACGGGAAGGTAAGTGCTCTCTAGGCCAAGTGTTTTTCTGTAGCATTCAACCGTTAGACTCTTTTGTCAACAGAGAATGTATTTGTAGAGAAAAACAGAAATGTGTTTCTCTCCACATATTGGTCAATTGAGGTTTTACTCCTTCCCTTCTTTGTCTCTCTAGTGGAGCCCTCTTGTCCTGAATCCCAGCTTTACCATTATGCACTTTTTAGGAGCTAACAAGGTATACCTGAGACCCTGGGCTCTCTGTTGTGCTGCATGACAAAGCAATGCATGCCACACATGTGCAGTTTGTGACCAGTCATATTTTTTGGGACGTGTTTGTGGTTGACGTAATCATACAGATGGTTAACAAAGGTTTTGACATTAACATTTTTAAGTTCAATTTTATTTTTGGCCAATATGTTAATTAAACTGTCCGCATGGTGGCTCAGTTGGTAGAGCTGTTGCCTCTGAGCGAGAAGGTCGCTGGATCGAATCTTGGCTGGGGGACCTTTCTGAGTGGAGTTTGCATGTTCTCTCAATGCATGCGTGGGTTTTCTCCAGGTATTCCGGTTTCCTCCCACAGACCAAAAACATGCATGTTAAGCTAATTGGTAACATTAAATTGTCACTAGGTGTGAGCAGAAACATATAAAGAGAGGGTTCCGACACTCTTTGAACTCGCCGACAGGCGGTCAATCGTTCCAAACTACGGCTATGGAAACCTTGTGGAGCTGCGCCCTCTGGCGGCGACGGAGCGCTACTGCAGGCAGCGTCAGACTGTAACCAGAGCCATGGAACAAATCGCCCCCTCCATGACCCACGTGACTTCCGCATTCCATTCTTACAATGGAACTCTATGGAAGTGTCAGAACTCTCTCTTTATATGGCTCTGGGTGTGAGTGAGTGAGTAAACAGTTGTTTGTCTCGATGTGTCTCTGTGATGGACTGACCTGTCCAGGGTGTCCCCTGCCTCTCGCACAGTGACTGCTGGATATAGGCACCAGTGAACCCCGCAACCCGAAAAGGAAGAAGTGGGTAAAAGATAATGGATGGATGGATGTTAACAAAATGGTTGGAATGGTTGCATGTATGCAAAAAGGAACTGCAGCTTCTTGGTTGTTCCTGTGCTGATTATACATAAGGAGTGAGTGCCATCTGTTGGTACTGTTTTAAAAAGCATGCAGTTGTTTCCTTTGCTGCTAACTAGATTCAAGACATTGAATGTGTTTCCCTTATTTCCATAATAATTAACCCTTTGGCTTCAAACCCTCATTTGAGGAAAAAATGTGTTCAGCATATCAGGTGTGCTGTTTCTCATTTTATGCTTGCATGGCTCTTTCTGTCCTTAGGGTAATCAACTGCGAGGTATTCGTGGTTTCTTCAGCCGCTCTTCCAAGTCCTCTGTGGACACAAACACCAGCGGTCTTCGAAAGCGCTCTATTAGCGATCACTTACTGCGCCGCACAGCCAGTGCCCCAGCGAAGGGACGGAAGAAGACAAAAATGACATTGTCGGAGTCGGTGGCCTCAATTTCTGACCACAAGAATGGCACTGGTGCAGGAGCAGGAGCAGAGGGAGCATCAGGGAAGGAAGGATGGGTGGAGAACCCTCTCCAGCCTAGAGCGCCACTTATCCACAGGCCCATTTCCATGCCATTAGACAGACTTCTGCAAGGGCAGCTGTCCATCTGTTCTCCAGACAAGGAACAACATGATGTGGGAGCAGATACTGTCATTAGTAAGCTTTTTGTTTTTACTAATCCATGACAAAGATTTAATTATATTAAAAAAATGCAATTAACTCATGTTAGTGTTTGAAATTAAAAGTATTCATCATGCTATGTAACAACAATATTTGGAACATTTCATTCACTTTGCTTATGTCAATAAAATTAAATTAAATTTGACAAAATAACATTTTTTTTTTCTAGCAGAAGGATGAGAGTGGCATTTGAAAAAAATCACAACACAGCCTGAATTGTTTGACATCTTAATAACTCAAAGCTGGTTTCTGATTTCTCTCTTTCTTCTGCTATGGCTAGTTGAAACTCATGCACAATAACCATGTGAAGTAAAAGACGACAGCCTGATCTTCATGATACCTTAACATGCTTTTTCTGTCCCATCTTCATTTGTTGTTTTTCTTTATAGTTGACTAGGATATTTCTGCAGGTAATCTAAAAAAATCTCCTGTCCAAAGGTTGCATTGCTTAAAGACATGAATATTGCGTTCATCCAGTGTATTTTTTTTTTGTTTAAAGTGGTCTCTGAGATATATATTGATGTACCATTTGATTCCATTTGACCACGCCAGTTCCACTTGATCATCCTTTTCCTAAGACAGTACTTGCAAACATAAATTTGTATTTGTTTTCAACTTTAACAGCCTCATTTCCCAGCTTCCCCTTCACAGTTGTTCTTGGTGATCCATTTGTCTGTGTATTGCTAATGCCTTGTGTTGAATGCCCTGTTAATTGTTGTCATTTGTTTTTTTGGCTTTAGTTATGAAACAAAAACATTATTTGATCCATTGTTTCTTAATCTTTTTGTTAATTTGTTTGTGTCCCCCAGGAGTATGCCAGTTCAACAAGTCCAGGTCTTCCTCTGTGGACCTTCTCTTTGAGTCATCGTTAACCACTGAATCAATCTCGCCACCTTCAAAGACCAATAGAAGTAAAAGGTCTGGAAAGACTTCATACCCAGTGATTGCTGCTGGTGGAGTTAAAAAGGAAGACATCTATGTCAATTACCAGTCACCACTCGTTACATCAAAGATCTCCTCAGCAGAAACAGAGAAGAAACACCCTATATTGCTTTCAACAAACAGTCAGATGACATCAGATAAACCAGAAACATCATCAAATAGTACAACATTCACAGTTGCACTTTCAGTCTCCTCGTCCTCTTCTTCCTCCTCCTACATCCCCTCGTCTGCGGCACTTAATTCTTCTGTCAGGCAGAACAGTGGTCTAAAAAGTCCCAGCTCTCTGCATGATAGCACCATCTCTAGACTCATTGATGCCGTGTCTTTAGGCAATGAACAGGACACATGTTGCTCAATTTCTGCTCTGATTGATCAGTTTGAAAGCACCGTTGACCAAAGTAATCTCACGTTGTTATCACAAGATATCACCCAGTCCAGGTCAACAAACCTCAGGCCTACAACACCTAAAGCACTGGAAGATTTAAGGTCTCCTCTCAAGCCCAACACAACATCATCTAAAAAGAACCCCCTGATGAGTCCCCAAAAGGTAAATCAAAAGACAAATCATGTTGCCAGTGAAATATGTTCACCCCTCCAAGTGTCCAGTGATACATGTACACCAGCTCTCATCTCAAGCCCAGAAACTGCTGAGCTTGAGGAGGTCTATACCATTCTGGATGAGGAGGTTCTGTTGCCTGTGTCGGTGTACAACCTGAAGAAGCAAACCGTTCTTATTCAAGCAGATACAACAGAGAGCTCACCATCAAACAGTTTAGGGTCCTCTCCAGCAAAGACAGTTCACAATTTAGGGAAAGGGCCATATGTGGCATGGAATGATGTGAACAGAAATTGGGGTGAAATTGAAGATGCAGAAGAGAGGGTATATGAGGAAGTGAAGGATCCCCCAACAACTGCATTACCTGAATCAGAGCAAGGCACTTCTAAAAGTTACATGAGCTCCTTTTCCAACAATCCCTTAAAAAGTTTCCTTCATTCAGTGAGAGGAACTTTTACAGAAGTGGAGCTAAATGTTGATGAGGATCCATTGGAAATGCTGACTTTGCCTCATCATGGCAACCAGAGGGATGGGCTTACAAATTCAGGCAAACACAATGCTATTTATCAAAACCACAAATCCACTCCCAGCTACTCCCAGCAAAAGCATCCTTCTTCATACCCGCAACCACATTACCCAAAACAGGAGTCTCATACATCATTCTCACAGTTTAATTTACCAGTGAATCAACAATCACATCAGCTGTTCAATCTCCATCGACAACAAAATAGCTCCCAACCTCCAGTCCATAATAAATATACATGTATTAACTACGAACCGTCCAACTTCGGTCCATTGCATCAGAACAGCTATCCCATGAGTCAGAGCAACTGTGAGGCATTTAACAACAGCAGAGACTTCAGTATTTCCAACACAGAACAAAGAAGCTTCAGTGGGAATCAGATCCACAATAGGTCTCAACAAGGTAGGCCAGTAAATAAGCAGATAAAAACTGAAAGGGTCAATTGCTCTTACAATGGTTTTTCTTCTGCTGAAAGCCTACCTGATCAATGTGCTGTATCTATAAACATCTCCAGCGAGAGAGGTTCGTCTTCACCTTCATTTCATGGTGAAACACTGTACAGTCAGTTAGACTATGACTGCATTATGCCCTCACCTGAACCTTGTGCTTCACAAAACATCCAGCCCCAAAGCCAAAGTCCAACAAAGTTGTTTGGCCCTAAACCGTTTAGGATACATGAGAGCAGCCTTGTCGATAGAAAACTCCAGCCCCACTCTGAAACCAGCGTTCCACTGCATTCAGACTTGGAGTCTTCATCTACTTATCTCCAATCAGCCACCACACATTCTAAAATCCCAAGTCCCTGCAAGTCTAAATCTCTGGGAGACCTGACTTCTGAAGACATATTGTGCAACTTTCAAAGCAAATACCACATTATTAGTCGCAGTTTTGTCACGTCTCATATGAGAAAGCAAAAGCATAAAGGCGCAATAGGAGAAGCAACTTTTCACTCGCAGTCATTGGATCCATTTACACAACAGCTACGTAAATTGGTTAGTCTGGAGGCAGATGATGGAGGTGGAGAAAGCCTCCAACCTCCTGAATTACAACAGGAAGCAGAAAACCAAGCAAGCAATGTATCTCCACATGATTCCAGGGATTTAGATGATTCCCCTCGTACTCTTACTCGTCGCTTATCTTCCCGAAGCCAGAGTCGTGTGCGTCATATCAACAGTCGTGCCCGCGAGAGACAACAAGACACTCTGAAACCTCATCCTGCGGTGGTGATCGATAGTACTTCAAGCATTGGTGGGGTGGTACGAAGGAATAAACCTGCCTTGCATAATCTGCCACCTAACAGACACTCTACTGGTTCTTACATAGCAGGCTACCTTGGTGAGCTAAATGACAGAGGACTTCCTGAAGGTGCTTGCACCTCTGTAAGCTACGGCAATGGAGATAGTCATGGAGATCTGTACTATACAGACAATTCTCTTCCACCTATAAACACTTCCCATTTATCATCTGAACCTGAAGTCTACTTTCTGCTGAGACTATAAGTCTGATCATGGTTTGCTGTGGAGTTAAGGAGTTGCACATGGTTAGGTTCAGTAACAGCAAAAACCTGACGACTAATGAAATAAAATCTTGCACTTGTTTGTTGACATGTTTGTTGACATTTTCATCTCTAAGGGTTATGAAAATATCCTTTTAGGATGTTTCTTGTCTGTACACTAAACTGTAAGTGCGACATCACATATAATCTATAGTTGGACTCAAAAGCATGGAAATTACTTGTATCAAATGTCCACTTTTCACTAGAGAATGGTCTTGTTTACAGTGTATTGTCTGTATCCTGCTAAATGTGTACATGTATTTGGGAAATTTGAGTCCCTTCAAACTCCTTCCTGATTGGAATGATTATACAAACTCTTGTTATTTTTGTCTCTGTGTTGTACCATCCAATCTTCGTACAGTGACTGAAGCAAAAAACGAAAGAAAGAAAGGAAGAAAAGAAGAAAGAAAGGCGGAGAAGGAATGTCTTTCTTTGCATCTTTTGAATGTGTAGTATAAAGTGGCATATTTTTATTTGATGGATTCCATCTTTTCAGATATCTCATGCAAGTCTTCCTTCTCTCTTTAGTGGTATTTCCTTAATTGTGTTATGTGTAAATACCCCTGTTATCAGTTTTCATTTGAGATGTTTTAACTGACAATAATTTATGTTTGTGCATGTTACATGTGGACATGTCAAGCATGACTATGCACCAGTTTATACAATAGATGTTGGATTACCTTAACACATTTGCACATAAAGAGAGGTCATAGGCTTGATCGAATTGGGCAAAGTACAGTATATTGACTTCTATGCTTGGACTTGTTGCTCTCTATGACTTGTAAAATTTGATGGCAAAATTTAAAGAAAAATTGGAATTCAAAGGTTTTTTTATTTTTGTAATTGCTTTGATACAGAAAGTAAAATGTACTCTTGTTCTTTAGATTCATTTTGTTTTGTATAACTTGATGAATGGAACAAATGAAGTGACAGCTGAACAGGGTCAAGCTGAGGAGTGAAGGGCAGCAGAGCTAAAAGTTCGTTTTTAAACACTTGTTTCAGTATTACATCATAATTCTTTCTTTTTATTGTTGCTCATTGGAGAACTGTGAGAATTTTTTCCTATCAATGCAATAAAATAATTTTTTTGATTTGAACAAATGTCATGTTTACACCTTCTTTTGCTACACAGTAACAGATTATAGATCAAAATGAAGAATCCGTAGACTTGTGTTCTTGGTAAACGTAGACTACAGTAAAATGGTGTGGCCAATAATGTTGGATCTTTTATTGAACTCGTTAACAAAAAAAAAATCCAATTTCCTTACCTGAAGTACTGTTTAAGTTTTATAAAACATAATGCATTATTTTATTAAACACAGAAGCTATCAAATCTTAAACTAGTACAAAAATGACTTTGAGAATTGTTTGATTAAAAACAAAACATTTAAATCATAGCATTTGGTGGGATTGTAAAGTAATGAGTTGTTTCAGTTACATTTTTATGTCTATGACAGTTGTGTTCATCAATAGTCAACAATTTTGAAAAAACAAAACTACTTCTAATGTCCTGTTTTGCAGTCTGTTCAAATATTCAATTCAGTTTATTTATACAGCGCCAAATCACAACAGAAGTTGTCTTAGGGCACTGTACAAATATATAATATAACTTCTGTGGGCGGCTGTGGCTGCGTGGTTAGAGCAGTCATCCTCCAATGCAAGGGTTGGAGGTTCGATTCCATCAGCAGTCGCATGCCAAAGTGTCCCTGGGCAAGAAACTGAACCCCTCATTGCCTCATATGTGTGTCCCATTGGTGTATGAATGTCATAAAGCACTGATTAGTCTTTGTACAGAGGATGCTGGATGAATGTGTAAATGAGGGCACAGATTGTAGTGTAAAGCACTTTGAGTATCTTGATAAGATAGAAAAGCTCGACATTAGTGCAGTCCATTTACCTTGTTATTAGCATTATTGGATACAGTGGTCTAATGAAATTATATAAATCACAACCCAGAATTACCATATTGTTGTTTTTAGCTGCTCCCTTTTATAGGGGTCATGACAGCAAGCAGACTCATGAAATATTTGGTGATTGTTTTTGAACAGAGGGCCTTCCTAACAAAACCTGAGCTCAAACCTGCAGCTTCAGGACCACAAAATCACAGCATTGACCACTGAGCTACCACAGTTCACATCACATAACTGCCATATAGCTAAAATTACTCTCATACCTTCATAAAACTACCCTTACCTCCTGCTAATCAAGAACATTATAGTATTTCAAATCCATGTGACAATGCCACATGGTCCATTTCAGTGAATATTATGAGCTGGCCTTTGATCATAAACAGGAAAACAAAAACATCTGTTGTGGCCTACTGATATACAGTTCAGTACAGTATATGATAAAATATGTGGGTACTGGGAGATTATAGAAAGAGTGAGGAACATATTTAAGCAGTTTTCTCAGTAGTCTAACTTTTGAAAGCCACTCCTGAATAACCCACCAGATGGAGTCTCTTCTTTATAAAACCTTGAGGGAGACTCTGATACAGCAGCTGGTTTTCTACACCTCATTAAAAAGACTGCTTACAGCTCTCCATGTGTTTGTGACAGAGGCAGTTATTATTTTTCTCTTTTTTTAATTACAAATCCATTGCATACTACATGTATGTAGCAGGTAGTGGCAGCAATGTGCACTCTGCCCATCTTTCGGATGACTGTACTAAGATAATCTCATTGTATCTCGGTACGATGATGATAAAGCTTATTCTGAGTCTGATGTGTTCAATCATGTCTATGTTGTAGATGGACTGTTGGTAAGCTAGCAAAGGCACATACTGTATTTGCTCAATTTAAATGTATGTTAATGGAAAGCATACATACTTACAAAAAATTACCAAGATAAAAAAAAACTTAAATCTAACTTTAAGACATAGCTTTAGAATAAAATGAATGCTAAACATGAAACTAGAATCTATCCAGTTATTTTGTTTACTCTGTTCTCCTTTCCAGGTCACGGGGTGCTGGTGTCTGTCTCCAGCAGTCACTATATGGGAGAGGCAGGGTACACCCTTGACTGGTCTCAAGTCCATCACAGGGACATGTAGAAACAAACAACCACTCACATCTAAGCACAAATTAGAGTTTCCAATGAACCTAAAATTAATTCAACCTTTATTTAAATGGGTTAATCCCAATGAGCCCTGGGGACTCATTACGACCTGATTTTAACAAAAAGTGATGAAAACAGTGGACAAGAACGACAACAGTAGACATTCATGAAAAGCATACAAATTTAGAAGAACAAACGAAAGAAAATGGTATTAAAAATGAAACAAAAAACATCTGGCTGTAAGGCAGTGTAGAAAACTAAAAACAGGAACATGTCTGCATTGGTTTTGCCAGGAACTTAACAGATGTTTGAAGCCACTTAGAGAGGTCAAGGTCGAGAACTTCAGATCTTTTTGTAAGATGTTTTTGTTTCTTTTTGCAAGAAACAGGAGCGGAGTAGGATAAGGCCCTTTTGCCTAGTTCAGTCCTCACAGAGGGAACACTGCATGTAATAATGTCCTGAAAGTACACACTGTAACTGCACTCATGCAGTGGAGTGCACATGTAGGAGGAGCTGTATGAAGGCAACAGACCAAGAAGTGATTTAAAGATGAAAATGTACCAGTGGGAGAGTCTACATGAAGTTAATGATGTCCAGTTAACCAGTGAATACAGGATGCAGTGGTGGGTATGATACTCACAGCCGGTTATGAATCTTGGTATGATGCAATCTGACTTCCAATCTTAGCAATCTTAGTAAAATTTATGTTTTTGAGGTTTGGGAGAAACTGGAGAAAACATGGAGGTTATGCACCATAACCAATGTTCCCTGAAGGAAGGGAACAAGGTGCAACACATTTGGTATGGGAATTGCGCCCCCGCGTGGTTCACCTGAAGCATTACTACACGCCTTTTAAGGCAGGTGAGCATCTGCGTCGCCAGGGGCCCGCCCCCCCGGTATAAAAGACGGACGCCTCACGTTCGGTCTCAACATGCACTTCATCGAGCTTGGGCATTGGAGGGGCAAACATGTGTTGCACCTTGTTCCCTTTCTTCAGGGAACATTTATTATGGTACATAACCTCCAGTTCCTTTATCAGTCAGTTCACTACGGTGCAACACATTTGGTATGGGAACACCCTACACGCCCTGGAAATGCATGCTTATGTGACCTTTAGCCTCAATCAGACAGGCGTAAACACGTTTAGTTCTCCATTGTGGAGAGCACGGCCTGTGTGACGTCACGAGTTGTAACGTCCAGGCTGTAATGTTTAATAAACGTGTTTGGAGATGCCCAATTAGCCGATGCACAGATGTCAGCTATTGGAACACCTCTAAACAGGGCCCAGGAAGTGGCTAGGCCTCGAGTTGAGTGAGCATGTATCCCACTGGGTACCTGCTGACCTTTGCTGCTGTATGCTCTAGAAATAGCCTCTGTCACCCAGTGGGAGAGGCACTGTTTTGACAGAGCTCTGCCTGCAGCAGGCTTGGCAAAGCATATGAACAGCTGATTTGTTTTTCTCCAACTACTGGTCCTCTCCATATAGATGCTCAGGGCCCGTACGGGGCAGAGCGCCTTTAAACGCCTCTGTTCTGCATTCAGAACAGGGGGAGGAGGAAACTCGGATAGTTCAAAGCCCAAACTTTTGTAATTTAAAGTTGGTACTTTTGGCACATATGCGGGGTTTGGACGCAGGGTGACCTTTGACCCATCCCGAGAAAACTGGGTGCACAGGTGATGTAGTAGTAGTAGTAGTTTCTTTATTTCAGATACAATACAAGATCCATATATGTATATAAAAAGAATAAAACATAAAAAAAATAAAAAGATTAAAAAGCTTTCCTATAAAAAAATAAAATAAGAATAAAAGACTAAAAAGCTTTCCTATAGAGGCTCATCCGCCAATGAGTCCCCAAAATAGAAAAATATCTCACAGAGCTTAGTCCAGGGTTGGTCAGTGTAGTGATGATGCAGTTTTCAGATGCAGACAATCTACACATGCATCTATACATGAGGTTACGCAGCACCGCTTGGCAGGTAGGCACACCTGCATCTGCAAACATTTTGCTCGCACTGCTCCATCGAGGTACCCTCAGCATCATTCGAAGGCCATCATTATATGCCACAGTTAGTCTATACATACTGCTCTTTTTATAACGTCTCCACAGGTGAGCGGTGTACAAAGGAGTGCAGTAGGCCTTAAAGAGTTGGATCTTAACCGATGATGAGCACATTCCAAACCTACGGATCAGCGTGTTAGCTTGTCCATAGAGCATACGGCATTGTCTGTAAATGTCTCTATCATCTGACAGGTCTGCAGTCAAATAGTGCCCCAAATATTTATATTCATCACTGACATCCAGCCTGTTGCCCGACAGAAAGAAGTCAGGGAACATCAACTTGGAGTCTTCTCTGCTCCGCACAATCATGATGCTGCTTTTCTTCGCATTATATTTTATATCAAAGTCACTTCCATAGTCAGAGCACACCTGCAGCAGTTCTTGTAAGCCAGCAGAATAGGGACAGAAGATTACTAAATCATCGGCATACATAAGATGGTTGATGACCTTATTTCCCACCCTACAACCTGTTCCACAGTCATTTAAAAGCTTTGACAGGTCATCCATGTAAACATTGAACAAAAAGGGAGACAGGATGCTACCCTGTCTCACACCGTTTGAGACACTGAAGGGGTCCGATACAGAGTTTCCCCATTTAACATACATATGTTGATTAGCATACCAAAAAACAAGAATCCTCAGCAAACATTTGGGGACACCCCTCTTATATAACTTGTAAAACAGCTTTTCATGATTTACATAATCAAAAGCCTTTGAGGCATCAATAAAACACATAAAAATGGAGGTGTGGTGTCTGTTGTATAGATCTAAAATTTCTTTTAAAGCAAAGATGCACAAGTCTGTTCCATGTTTACGTTTAAACCCAAATTGATTGTCAGAGGTCAGCAGAAATCCTTCCAGTTTGTTCAAAATAGCCCTCTCCAGCACCTTAGATAAGGTGCTGGCCAGGGCTATAGGCCTGTAATTATCCCTACTGTTAATTCTACCAGCTCTATCTTTCACAATCGGAACTAAAATGACAGACAGTAATTTGTCAGGTAGAACTCCATGAGTTAAAAAGCCCGTAAAACACATTGCAAGTAGGGGGCATAATTTCCTGCTTGCATATTTCAGATGCTCAGCAGATACCCTGTCTGACCCACTTGACTTGTTGTTATCCAGCGTCATCACAATCTCAGAGATTTCTCTTGGGGACACAACCACATTTTCATTTCCATCAATATGTCCAACCACAAATGAATTACTTTTAACAGCATTAAAAATATCTTCATAATGTTTCCTCCATAGATCAGTGATCTCTGCTGCTCCGCTCACACCATCAATATGTGTTGGTAAAGACCTTTTATTATTACTCATCTTTTTTATTTCTGTCCAGAAATCTGTAGGGCATTTACTTTGTAGCTTCCTAGCCAGTGATTCAGCCCTGAGAGAATTCTCATGTCTTTTAATGAACCTTAAGGCATATTTAAATTTTGCATTTGCCTCCTTCATATTAGCAAATAGAGGACCACATTTAGCTTTACCTGATTCAACCCAGGCTTTGTAAGCCCTTCTTGCCTCAGTGTGAGACTTCTCAACATACTCATTCCAGCCTAATTTAGCTTTGTAGTTCTTGGATTTACACAGATGTCGACCTGAGATAAGCAGAGAATCCACAATCTGTTCATACAGTGAGCACAATTCAACTCTGTGCTGCAGATTCTGGCAGTTGATATCAGTGCACGTTACAGCAGATTTAGGCAGCTCAATGTTACTCAACCTGGTCTCACTCTGGGTGAGGTATCTATTGATGTCCCCTTCCTTTAATGTGGACCAATTAATTTGTACTTCAGGCATATCACAACTTACAGAAGTAAGAGAAGGCACATTGTCCAGATTTATAGAGAGGGACAGGGGCACATGATCATATGTGGATAGCTCATAATTAATTCTCGCCCGAAACAATGTTCCCTCGCCCGGACGCGGGTCACCGGGGCCCCACTCTGGAGCCAGGCCCGGAGGAGGGGCACGTTGGCGAGCGCCTGGTGGCCGGGCTTTCACCCATGGAGCTCGGCCGGGCACAGCCCGAAGAGGAGACGTGGGTCCCCCTTCCCATAGGCTCACCACCTGTGGGAGGGGCCAAAGGGGTCGGGTGCATTGTGGAATGGGTGGTGGCCGAGGGCGGGGACCCTGGCGGTCTGATCCTCGGCTACAGAAGCTGGCCATTGGGACATGGAATGTCACCTCTCTGGTGGGGAAGGAGCCTGAGCTAGTGTGTGAGGTTGAGAGGTTCCGGCTAGAAATAGTCGGACTCACCTCAACGCATGGCTCTGGCTCTGGAACCAGTTTCCTTGAGAGGGGTTGGACACTCTTCCACTCTGGAGTTGCCCCTGGTGAGAGGCGCCGAGCAGGAGTGGGCATACTTGTTGCCCCCCATCTTGGTGCCTGTACGTTGGGGTTCACCCCGGTGAACGAGAGGGTAGCCTCCCTTCGCCTACGTGTGGGGGGACGGGCTCTGACTGTTGTTTGTGCCTATGCGCCGAACGGCAGCGCAGATTACCCACCCTTTTTGGAGTCCTTGGAGGGGGTATTGGAGGGTGCGCCTCCTGGGGACTCCCTTGTTCTGCTGGGGGACTTCAACGCTCACGTGGGCAATGACAGTGAGACCTGGAGGGGTGTGGTTGGGAGGAACGGCCCCCCTGATCTGAACCCGAGTGGTGTTCTGTTGTTGGACTTCTGTGCTCGTCATGGATTGTCCATAACGAACACCATGTTCAGGCATAAGGGTGTCCATATGTGCTCTTGGCACCAGGACACCCTAGGTCGTAGTTCAATGATCGACTTTGTTGTCGTCTCATCTGATCTGCGGCCGCATGTCCTGGACACTCGGGTGAAGAGAGGGGCGGAGCTGTCAACTGACCACTACCTGGTGGTGAGTTGGCTCCGATGGTGGGGGAGGATGCCGGTCAGACCTGGCAGACCCAAACGTATTGTGAGGGTCTGCTGGGAACGTCTGGCAGAGTCTCCCGTAAGACGGAGCTTTAACTCCCACCTCCGGGAGAGCTTTGAACACGTTCCGAGGGAGGCGGGGGACATTGAGCCCGAGTGGGCCATGTTTCGCGCCTCTATTGTCGAGGCAGCTTATCGGAGTTGTGGCCGCAAGGTTGTTGGTGCCTGTCGTGGTGGCAACCCTCGAACCCGGTGGTGGACACCGGCGGTGAGGGATGCTGTCAAGCTGAAGAAGGAGTCCTATTGGGCCTTTTTGGCCTGTGGGACCCCGGAAGCAGCAGATAGGTACCGGCAGTCCAAGCGGCATGCGGCTCGGGTGGTTGCTGAGGCAAAAACTCGGGCGTGGGAGGAGTTCGGAGAGGCCATGGAGAATGACTTCCGTACGGCTTCGAGGCGATTCTGGTCCACCATCCGGCGTCTCAGGGGGGGAAAGCGGTACGCGACCAACACCATTTATGGTGGGGATGGCGTGCTGTTGACCTCAACTCGGGATGTTGTGAGTCGGTGGGCGGAATACTTCGAAGACCTCCTCAATCCTACTGGCACGTCTTCCACTGAGGAAGCGGAGCCTGGGGACTTTGGGTCGGGCTCTCCAATCTCTGGTGCTGAGGTCGCCGAGGTGGTTAAAAAGCTCCGCGGTGGCAAGGCTCCGGGGGTGGATGAGATTCGTCCTGAGTTCCTTAGGGCTCTGGATGTTGTGGGGTTGTGTTGGCTTACGCGACTCTGCAATATCGCGTGGACATCGGGGGCAGTTCCCTTGGATTGGCAGACTGGGGTGGTGGTTCCCCTATTCAAAAAGGGGGACCGTAGGGTGTGTTCCAACTATAGAGGGATCACACTCTTAAGCCTCCCTGGTAAGGTCTATTCAGGGGTTCTGGAGAGGAGGGTCCGTCGGATAGTCGAACCTCGGATTCAGGAGGAGCAGTGTGGTTTTCGTCCTGGTCGTGGAACACTAGACCAGCTCTACACCCTCAACAGGGTCCTGGAGGGTGCGTGGGAGTTTGCCCAACCAGTTTACATGTGCTTTGTAGACTTGGAAAAGGCATTCGACCGCGTCCCTCGGGGGGTTCTGTGGCGGGTACTCCGGGAGTATGGGGTACCAGGCCCATTGATATGGGCTGTTAGGTCCCTGTACGACCGGTGTCAGAGCTTGGTCCGCATTGCCGGCAGTAAGTCAGGCTCGTTTCCGGTGAGAGTTGGACTCCGCCAAGGTTGCCCTTTGTCACCGATTCTGTTCATAACTTTTATGGACAGAATTTCTAGGCGCAGCCAAGGTGTTGAGAGGATCCGTTTTGGTGGCCTTAGAATCGCTTCTCTGTTTTTTGCAGATGATGTGGTCCTATTGGCTTCATCAGCTCGTGATCTACAGCTTTCGCTGGAGCGGTTTGCAGCTGAATGTGATGCGGCCGGGATGAGGATCAGTTCCTCCAAATCCGAGGCCATGGTCTTGAGCCGGAAAAGGGTAGCGTGCCCTCTCCGGGTCGGGGAGGAGGTCCTTACCCAAGTGGAGGAGTTTAAGTATCTCGGGATCTTGTTCACGAATGAGGGAAAACTGGAGCGTGAGATCGATAGGCGGATAGGTGCAGCGTCCGCAGTGAAGCGGGCGCTGTACCGGTCTGTCGTGGTGAAGAGAGAGCTGAGTCAAAAGGCAAAGCTCTCAATTTACCGATCGATCTACGTTCCCACCCTCATCTATGGTCATGAGCTTTGGGTTATGACCGAAAGAACAAGATCTCGGATACAAGCGGCTGAAATGAGTTTTCTCCGCAGGGTGGCTGGACTCTCCCTTAGAGATAGGGTGAGAAGCTCAGTCATCCGGGAGGGACTCGGAGTAGAGCCGCTGCTTCTCCACATCGAGAGGAGCCAGTTGAGGTGGCTCGGGCATCTGGTTAGGATGCCTCCTGGACGCCTCCCTGGTGAGGTGTTCCGGGCATGTCCCACCGGGAGGAGACCCAGAGGAAGACCCAGGATACGCTGGAGGGACTATGTTTCTCGGCTGGCCTGGGAACGCCTTGGGATTCCCCCAGAGGAGCTGCTCCAAGTGGCTGGGGAGAGGGAAGTCTGGGCCTCCCTACTTAGGCTGCTACCCCCGCGACCCGACCCCGGATAAGCGGAAGAAAATGGATGGATGGATGGATGGATGAATCAATGGTGTTATGAGCATCACTTGTACAAATGCAATGATCTAACCAGGAGGTGGAATACCATGCCTCACTGATGTAAGTGTAGCTGTCCCTTGGCAAAAGTAATTCACTAGAGAGTGAGAGACCATTATCTGAGCAGAAATGTTTTAAATGGTTTGCAAACGTAGACCTTTGATCAGAGAGGTCAGCATTCAGATCACCAACAATAAAAAGACTGCTTACTGCATGTTCCTGTAAGAAAGCCATGATATAGGCCAGTCTATTTAAATATTCAAACTCATTCTCTGAGCACTCATAAGGAGTATACACGTTCAGTATGGTGATTGTTTTATCCCCATCACAGAACTCAAGTCCTATCGCCCAGTCAACATTCAGCCTGATCACTTTGATTTGTTGGTCAAACTTCTTATGCCAAAACATTGCAACACCACCAGGGATTCTGCCACGGAGTATCCTATCACAACAGTCAGTGGTGGATTCCCCTGCTCCATAAAAGTCTTTATGAATAGAGTTTAACCTTTCCAAGTCCTGCTTAGATAAGAATGTCTCCTGCACACACAGTATATCACAGGTTTCTAAGAGTTTGTTGACAACATGACGGCGAGATTTATCTGCTTCATCCTGCCCAACGCGCAGACCCCTGACATTGTATGAACTGATATTAAGAGTCATGTTGACTAATTATCACCACGAGCGCTTGCCTCGCTGGAAGCCTCGAGAGGTGGACGCACAGCAGGTGTAGCGCCAGCTGCAGAGCTGCCTTCAGACTTCTCCACACTCGCCTTTAATTTGCGAGCCTCATAATATCGGCGGACATAAGTTCCTGCTGGCCAAAGCTGTGCGTCGTACAGTTCAGAGACTTCTTCACATTCTGCCCTCACGTGAAATGACCCAAATCTGCTATTTATCGACTCTATTTTCCTGCAGGTCACAGATCTTCCCAGTTTATCAGAGAGATAGGCGCGCAAGGTATCTTCATCTACCTCCGGAGAAAACCTCGTAGCAAAAACACTTACCAGTCTGGTTTTAATCACTGGGATGTTTCCGTCTGCTCCGGTGCCAGTTATGCCCAATTTTCTCTGCAGCTCATTTTTTGGGCGGACCTGCAGAGTAGGTTGTGTCGCAGGTTGTGTCGCTGTGTCGGACCGCTTGCGTGCACCTCTCTTTAACACAGTGCTCCACGATGGGGACTGAAGTGTGGCGGTCAGAACATCACTCGGCCCAGGAATGCAACATTCGGAGCTTCCCGGAATGTCAGGAGCAGGTGACGTCACTTCCCGTGTCTCCCTGGGAATCCCCCGCGCAGGGGCGTTGGCCCGTCCAGCAGCGTCTCCTCGGCCAGGAGGTGCGCGCGTTTGTAGTTTCTCCAAAGCTGTTACTCGGAGCTCCATGGCTGCTGTAGATGTCCTCACGTTCTCATTTTCACATCTCTGATTATCCAGAGTTGCTCTCAGGTTGGTTATGTCCTAGCTCAGCTGTTGAACTCTGCTGAGGAGCGCAGATGCGTCCAAATGTTCGAATCCAACAGGAGGTAGTTCATCCAAATTGTGTGACACAAATCTGGGAATATTATTGCCACACTCATTAAGCATTTTTAAGCAATCTTTGACATTATTGGCGTCCTTCTGAGGCCCCTTGTGCTTCACACAACGTGTTGAAGTTGGACACATTTCAAACAATATCCGTTTGGACTCCTCAATCCATGATGGACTAAGAGTGTGTGTAGGTCACCCACATGCTTCGCTGAGCACAGAGCTAAGAGCAAGGCGGTCTTATAAGACAGCAGGTCTATCTTAATACTCTGAAGTGGCTCAAATGGTGGTCTACAGAGGGCATCCAGCACGAGTGACAGGTCCCACTGTAGGGCTAAAACTCTGCTCGGAGGCTTTTTTCTCAGCACGTCCTTCATGAATCTGATCATGAGAGGGCCGACGCCAGGTGATTTATCCCCCATCCTTCATGGCACGCTGAAACAGTGGACAAAAATACCTTAATAGTAGAAAAGGAGCAACCCTTCTCCAGCAGGTCCTGCAGAAAAGTGAGAAGCTGTGCTATGTTACAGGAATATGGGGTTATATTCCTATCTAAACACCAGATCACAAAAACACGCCATTTGCGTGCATAGAGTGTTTGTGTTGACTTTGCACGTGCGCCTTGTATTGTGTTTACCACATTACTGGGCAAGCCAGAGGCTAACAGCCATGTCCTTTCAGGGGCCAAACCCACAGAGCCCAGAGCCCAGGCTGGGGTGCCACACCTTCCCATGGGCCTGTGTCAGGAGGTCCTTGTGTGTAGGCAGCTGCCATGGTGTTCCTGCTAAAAGTGAAATCACTTCTGCAAACCAGGCCTTCTTTTGCCACCGTGGGACCACCAGGATCAGTGTGAGGCCCCCCTTGCGCACGCGTTCCAGCGTCGCTTGAATTAAAGTGACGGGTAGTAATGCATAATACCTCCTTGTCACTGGCCAGTCATGCGCAAAGGCGTCGACCCCCAGTGGCACGTTCACGTCCAGTATTCAGAGTCAGAGAGTCTTTATTGTCATTTGCACCGCATGTGGTACATGTGATGAAAATGAGATTATGTACACAGGGTCCCAGTTACATCCAACAACAAATGCAAGAGAAAAACAGTAATAACATCTAGGATTAACTAAGAAAAACATCAACTAGTAATACACTAAGCCCTAATGTAGTAGAAAAACATCATTATAAACAGCAGCACGAACATGAGTCTGTATGAGCAGATGGTCACAAATGAACACAGCAACAAGAAAACAGATCAGCATCAGCATGATGTGATATTTTGCAGTGTTTATTCTTATTATTTATTTATTCATGAGTCTAACAGCCTCAGGGTAGAAGCTGTTCCTCAGTCTAGTGGTTCTACATTTGATGCTCCTCAACCTCCGTCCTGAGGGGAGTGGGGCAAAGAGTGAGTGTGCTGGGTGAGTGAGGTCTTTCATGATGCAGGTGGCTCTTTTCCTGCATCTGGAGGTGTAAATGTCTGTGATGGTGGGGAGACTGACAGACATTGAGTGAAACATAACAAGATAGGCATTGTCCCTTGTTGCAAACAGATCGACGTCTGGTTCCCCGTATCGTGTCCATATTTGGTCCACAATGCGTGGGTGAAGACGCCAATCCGAGGGGAGGAGCGCTCCTCTTGAGAGAGCGTCTGCCCCGTAGTTCAGCTCCCCCGGCAGGTGCGTTACCCTGAGTGACTGCACATGTGAGCTGCACAATTTCAAGAGCTTTTGGGTTAGTAGCAGGAGGGGGGATCTTGTCCCCCCCCTCTCTGTTGACATGCGAGACAACGCATTGGTTGTCTGATCTTATCAACACATGTTGACGTGTGATCAAACCCTTCCTGTAAAAGCGTTTCAGTGCCAGGAACACAGCTCTTATCTCCAACTGGTTGATGTGGAGCTGGGCCTCCCGCTGGGTCCACACACCTCGTGTGTGTTGGTTCTGGCAAAGGCCTCCCCATCCAGACTTTGAGGCATCTGTTGTCACAAGGGCCCGAGATAACACTCTGCCCAGTGCCATCCCCCTGCTGACAGAAGCAACGTTTCTCCATGGCTACAGGGCTTTTAGACAGACTGTGTCGACTCTGATCCTCCCCGTTTGGAGTGGGGGGCGAGTTGTTGTTGTTACCTGTGTGTCCAGACCTAAAAGGGACGCATTCTTAATAGGCCCTGATGAACTGCAACTGTTCCTGCTACCTTCAAGCCTAAAAGACGCTGACAGAGCTTGAGTGACACTGCTCTGTCCAGTTGGAAATGTGCCAGGCAGAGCTGGAGATCTGATAAACGCTTTTCTGAGAGTCTTGCTCTGTACAGAACAAAGTTTAATAATAATAATAATAATAATGAATTCAATTTATAACGCACTTTTCATTAGTGAAAATCTCAAAGTGCTACACACATTGAATGCTACACACATTCATACACCGGTAACGGCAGACTACCATGCAAGGTGCTTTCCAGTCCTACCGGTTGAGTTTAGCCTCAATCATAGCAACACGATGTCCTAGGATGGGGTCATCTGACTCTTCTGTGTGTTTATCACAAAACCCATGGATTGTAGGTGTATCCTCACACGATCTGTGTGTGACCTTGCTTTCTCCTTGGAGTCCGCTAAGATCAATAAATCGTCGAGGTAATCCATAACCCTGATGCCCTGGCTCCTCATGGAGACCAGTGCAGCTTCCAGGCACTTCGTGAACACCCTGAGCGCGGTCGAGAGGCCAAAGGTTAGGGCCAAATATTCGAACGTTTTGCTCTCGAATGCAAAACGCAGGAATTTTTTTGTGGTTTGGTAGGATGCTGACATGGAAATATGCATCTTTTAAATCCACAGTGCAAAAGTAGTCTCTTGGGCATACAGAGTGAATCACCTGATGTAACGTTAACATTTTGAACTTGAACAACCTCAGTCGTCTGTTCAAAAGTCTCAAATCCAGGATCGGCCTCAAGCCCCCCTCCCCTTCTTTGGGATCACGAAGTATTTGCTGAACCAGCCTTTGTTTTTCTCCTGAGGAGGAACTGCCCTGATCACCGCTTTTTGGAGCAGCGAGCGTATTTCCTCTCTTAGGATGGACGTGCGAGCTGAGGCTATTGTTGACGTAATCACCCCGGAGAAGGGGGGTGGACGTCTGAAAAACTGGAGTCTGTATCCGTGACC
>JBBPBX010005818.1:0-39059 GCA_038048925.1 Garcialebias charrua | reverse complement strand
CAATTTCTCTTTATTCCATTAACATTTGGAGTTTTTATGTGTTTAAACATTCTGGATCGTGGTTTCTTTGACACATAAACTGGATTTAACAGTTCAGCCTTTCTAAAAAAGCTAAGTCTGGTCCTCTGGACATTCAAAAAACAAAACAAAACAAAGTAAAAGAATTGTAGAGTAGAAACGTTTCGTCTTTCGTCCGAAATACTTCCTCAGTCTGAGCTGCTGTATTCAGCTCAGTCTTATAAATAGCACCCTCTCACAGTGTTACACAACCAGTTGGTTGATAACAGCCTGAAACTAGCTGCTCACATTTTCAAGGAGGACCATCAGCCTAACAATGGATCGTTAGCACCCTGATGGTTGTTTGCTATTCACAGAGGGCTGAGTGATACTAGCACTAGTTCACTTCTAGTGAATTCAATACTAGTTCAGTCTTTCGTTTTTCCCGTGGGTGAAAGTGCCTGGAGTTGTGCAGGAACAGCTCTGGATCAATCTGACTTCTGCTTCTGTTCTCGCCCCGCTGATCAAGTCCTGGGTTGGCCCGTCTGGCGTGGGATGAACCTGTGCTTGGACTAAGCCTGGCCAGCCTGAGGAACACATCCATGTTGCTCTGCGGGACGGGTTTGGGCCTCTGCTCAACCTCGAGCGTCTGCCTTTTTGAGCTGGGCGGCGTGTTAGAGAGTGGTGTCGTTGCTGCTGAGAGCCTCTTTGGTTGCTCGAGTCTCTGGGCTGTGAGAAATGTTTTCTCAGCATGCCCTCGCGCAGGGCCTCCTCCTGGTTCCTCCGCTGGTCACATCTGTTATGGATTCGCTCCAGGACGCCACCGAACAGGCCTGAAGGCTCTATGGCGGGGTGGAGGAAGGAGGAACGTTGGCTCTCAGGGAGATCGGTCAAAGTCAGCCATAAATGGCATTGTGCAATCACCGTTTCAGCCATACACTTCCCTTGGGCGATGGCTGCTGTACTGGTGAGGCGTAGGATGAAGTCTGCTGCTCTGCGCGCTTCATTCAGGATCTCAGCCGCTTTCTTCTTCAAGGTGGTTTGTTGCAGCTCCTGTAGCTTTTCCGATTGATAAGCCTGCAACATTGAGGCAGTGTTGAGGGCGCGAGCAGTGAGGCCTTGAGCGCGGTAGCTTTTTTCAAGCTGAAGAGCTGACACGCGACATGGCTTGCTGGGCAACGTGGGCTTCGTGCTCGACGTCTTAGGGGTTAAGTGTGCGTCCAAAGTCTCGTCCATCCACGGGATGTGAGCCAGACCCGCTGACTCCATGCCCTCGATGTCCAGGAACTGGGCGAGAGGCAGTGTCAAGGGCACTCTTGGTTCTGTCCACAAGCGTGTTAGCTCCGTCAAAACGTCAGGAAAGACAGGCACCCAGTGCGGCCTGTTACTTGGCAAAGAAGTAGTTCCCCGCTAACCTCGTTAACTGTTGTCGAGGTGGGGGTTCTGGCCAAGTTACCTTCAGCGCCTCTGTAGCTCTGCGGCACAGCTCGAACAAAGCTGGAGTGGACCCATCCGACTCCGCTTGAGATGCCGTGGTTCCCTGGGAGAAGTCCTCGACGTCTCCCTCGTCCTCATTGTCCGCCTCATCGTCTGTTATTTCACCGGAGGCTGTAAGCGACAGCTCGTCAGCTTGCATCAAGTCTCTCGAATCGAAGTCTGTCCTCGTGATGTCCCCGTCGGGGTTGTGAATGTCCATTCTGTCGCCCCAGCTTAGCGCTCCGCTGTCCTCCATCTCCTCCGCTTCCAGCTCAGCAGTAGGTGTGAGAGCAGGGCTGGCCCAAGCCTCTTTGGGGCCCTAAGCAAAATTTGGATGGGGGCCCTCTGTTTCTACTAATAATGTGAATTACTGCAATCAACGGTCAGATGGTTTTATCATTCTCCCACCTGATAAAACATATTGCAACTCTGACAGTCCTTTTTAATGTATATATGTAATTTATTGCAGGGGTGTCAAACATTTTAATTTTGGACCACATCAAGTTCATGAATGTCCTCAGAAGGCCAGATATGACATAATGTATTGATAAAACTGCCTATGAATAAACTGGTAAAATCAAACTTTCTAAAAATAAAAATAAAAACTTTGCCCATCATGCCTTTTGGGGAAGGAAAAGGTATCCTTAATAGGCAGTGGTCCTCTCATCACCTGCTCAGTCCTGTTTACATCTGAGAGGAAAGATGGCCACTCAGCTGGGTCCATTGGCAGAGCTGATGATCCTTGGTATGGCTCGGACTTTGATGTGGAAGCTTCTGAGAAAGAGACAAAAGAAAGATGATGATTAATAATAACATAAAAGGGTAGAAAAAGTTTGCGATGTACATAACTGTTAATCTGAAAATGATCTGGAGCTCAAAGAGGAATTAGAGAAGAGGTTTTGCTGTTGACTTACCAGGTAGATCATCTGCAGTTGCAGACACAGATGAGACAGTGGGCACATGAGGTTGCTAGACTTAGCTCTGCAGAGGATGGACATGGACCTAAGATGAAAACAAAAAAATATATATGTTAGATGTCATATCACATTTACAATTATATTGCTTACTTTTTTAAATAAAAAGTTTAACTATTCTTATACCAGTGTGTTTTTGCTTATAATAAAAAGGAATCTGCTAGTACACCAACTGAAATGTATTTTAAAAAATTGTAAATAATTTGGTTGTCTAAGTGTCTGATTTTAGAAATAAAATTGGAATTATATCTCAAGATGGTTAAACAATTTTACAAAAGAAGTTTTGTTTACCAGGTAGTTCAGCAGTAGTTGCAGACACAGATGAGACTGCGGTCATAGAGGATGCTAGACTTAGCTCTGCAGAGGTTGGAGATGGACCTAAGATGAAAATAACAACAAATGTAGTTATGTTAGATGTCACATCATACTTGTAATTATGTTGTTCACTTTTTTATGAAAATGTATACAAATACTTTCATACTTTGCTTTTTTGCTTGTACAGTAGTAATAAAACAAATCAGCCAGTAAAACTGAAATTTTCTTCAGACATGTTTAAACAGTATTTGTTCCTCCAAAGTCCTCTATTTTCTGCTTACATTGTAAATAAAAAATTTTATGAGTGAGTTGTCTAGGAGTTATAAAAAGGATGTTATGCAGTTAACTTACCAGGTAGATCAGAAGTGCTTGTAGTGGGCACAGAGGATGAGGTGCTACACTTAGCTCTGAAGATGACGAAGATGGACATAAGATGAAATACATACATATGCACACACATTCCTTGCATACTTTCATTACAGACTCTGGAGTGTAATTATGACTAAAAATTAAAGGACAACATCCACCATGTTTTCAAATTGCATCGCCATTAATATTTATTAGTTTATTTAAAAATTATACAGGAGCGTTTATTTATATTGTAGAGAAATAACGCTAAATGTGTTATTTCATGATTTATAGCAGATTTTAGCAAGAGCTCCGGGAAAAATCTGCTCCTCTCCATATATGGGCATTCACATCACTGAAGTAACCGCCTTGGAGTTGCAGGTGGAGTTATAATAAGCATTCATCAACTTCCATGACCGTTGCTCTGAGAGAGGAAAAAAAAGCGAAGCATTTTTAAATATTCCCTAAATCTGCCTGTTGATTAATCCTGCTGTCGCTCACTGATGTCTATCATATTCTGAGCACGTATCCACATAGACATACTAGTTTAATTTGCTTGATCGCGACAAATTCATTAATTTCCGCATCGGCTTTTTATTCTCTCCCCGTGACCAGACAGGTCGGGAGTACAGAAAGGCAGCCGCGCAGAGGAGCTCTGAGCGTGCGTGCTCCCCCGTGCTCCCCGCAACAAGGCTGGGACGGAGCCGAGCTCTGAGTCGGCACAAGGAACTTCAAAGGTGACCAGCGGAACGAGGAGCCAGGGAGAAGACGCGCGGCTCGCTCCTCTGGGCAGAGGAGTGAGAGCAGCAACAGTCCGCAGCGGTGTTATATCTTATTAAAAAGTTCTATAAAATAAATAAAAAATAAAAACAGAGCACTGGTCCAGCTGTACACACAAATGCACCAGGAAATATGCAGTTTTAACTCCCACTCTCATAAACCTCCATGGAAACTCACTCCTGCCTTCTGGGTGGAGACGTAACTGAAGTCACTTCACACTTCGGCACTCTTCGGCCGGGTTTCCGGATTCATTCGGGACTCGTTTTTTTTTTTTTAACCCTCGCCTAGCCCAAATGCAAAAATGAAAATAGACATCATATTAAACTACAATAATTGTCCAATATGGTGAATTGTTACTGTCATGGTGGGTGTTGTCCTTTAATTGTATGCTGCATGGTGAGTCTTTCTCTTACCTGATGCTCTGCCCATAGCTGAGCCTGGTAATGTGGACTGGCTCTGAGATGATTCTGTGCTGACAAAATATTTTAACAGTGCTCCTGTAAAATTTCACATAACATAAGTTTGTGTAAAAAATTGTTTATTTTAGTCACATAAATTATCATGCTCATGTAGTAATACAGCACCTCATGTCCGTTACTGGATTTAAACCTCTTCACATCTCTCTGAAACTCTGAGTGTTTACACTTTTCTTGAGCTCTGAAGGAGACAAGTGGACACTATTTTGTTACAATTATTTTGAATTACGAGACACAAATCAGAAGACTTTCTTTAATTTGTGTTAATTCAGAATTAATCAACAGTATATTCTTAGTATGTGTATGATTTACTAAGCTGGTATATTTTAAATATGCCAAAGTTAAGAGAACATGTCAGAATGATCTTCCAGACTTGTTTTAAACTGTATGCTCTATGCAGAAGGACTATGGCTAAAAGTTGATGAACAATCCGTTCGTGTTTGTGTGAAGTGTTTTGGAACGAAGGAAAAGTTGTAGACATAAGGGTCTCCTGTCTCCCATCCTTTCTAAAAACAATTAATCTGTTCTCAAAACAAATTCCATGGTTTGTTCACACCTACATCTTCTGACGCACGTTTTCTCTTTCCTGTCCTGTCTGCCCCTACCTGTCACTCAGACTCACTGACTTGCAAAGTCACTCCCTCTCTAGTGGTAAACAACCAATGAGCAGGAAGTATTTGACTAAGTCACACCTCCTTCTTAAGGGGACACTTCCTGTAGACTCGTGAGTGAAAAGGGAGAACAAACTGAACAACTTGTTTTTCTCTGGAAACTGGTGAAACGTTATGGTCATTTGTCAATTAGACCTGCGTTTCTCAGCCAGAGTTACAGCAGAGCATCGCTGTAACTCACTCATTTCTTTCTGAAAGAATTTGTTTTCTGAAAGTTTTATTTTGAAACCCAGTCAGGACGTTGGCCTGGTTTCCTGCCGGGAAAGGCGCACTTCTGCTCGTTGAATCAGTTATACACGCGCTGAAGTTTCAACTGGACGTCAACTGGACAACACCGTCCATTAAGTGTCCACAAAACTTCTCAGCTCTTATCTCCCGAGACGTATCGTCACCAGGTAAAGAGTCGTTGATTGTATGCTGAACGTGTGGGGAAGTCTAGCCGGACTCGTGTGGGAAAAGTGTCACCCTGTTGCATTTCAAAATAATTAACTTCTGTTAAACTTAGCTTTCATTCTAATCCTTCCTCCTTATTCTTATTTTCTTAAACCATTAAACTTTTAAGTAAATATGCCAACAGGAAGTTTAAACATAACTTGTCTGTTTGTTTTCAATTTGAGTTCTTGTCTACAGTAGTTATTAAATCAGAACTAATCTTGATACAAATGTTTAATGTACTTTTATGATTGTCTCAATAAAAGGTCCATCTTCTGGTGGATCAACATAAGTTGACGCCTCTCGTGAAATTACATTTTGTCTAGTCACAGTTAAGCAATTTAATCCAGAAAAAGGGTGAACTCGCAAATGAATTTGGGTCAGATCAAATCTGCTCCAACTTCTTTTGGAATATTGTACTGGTCAGCAAACTGACAAGTATTATATCCTGAACATATTGATGACACGTTAAATGTTTATCTCTTACACTCAACAGTCCACAACATATTGCCAAATCAAGCATAGCTAGTAAGCTGTTAAATCAATATAGCCTGATGTAAAACATTTGACTAGCAAATGTTATGTATTGTGAAGTTTTAATTATTGCTATCAAGCGTTAGCAAAAACGCTGTTTTGAGCCAACAAAAAAAAGATATATTGCTAGTCAACTCACATAAAATTAAAACTCAGTTATTAACAAGTACAAACACAGTAGTGCCAGCTATTTAGCAGCTGCACAAATATTTTTTGATAAAAGAGATGTACTTTGTACAAACATACTTTTATCTTGCCGTTCTTTCTGTTCTTCTTCTTTTTTTCCTCTTCCTTTTTTCAGCCCCTGAAGGATATATGCCCTTTTTTGCGACATTATCTAGTGTTAGTTACATGTCAGGTGCTTAATTAGCTGCATGCGTACTTCACATTGCGGCAAGGAGCTCTGAGAAACCTGAGAAACGTGCTCTACTGGGGCCCCACTGAGGGGGGGTCCTCAAGACGACCGGTCATTTCTTTATTTCCATAGAGTGATTTCTACATATTCAAATATACATATACACACAAACATATGATATATATGTTATATATCATTATGAAAATAAAAATCTGAACTTTATGATGAAGTTGTGTGTAATAGAATCATATAATTAAAAAAATTAAATTAAATAAAAAAAACCCCACAAAACTCAGCTCCTCTTTGGGGACCCCCTTGTGATCCTGGGGCCCCTAGCGGCCGCTTACTTCGCTTATGCCTTGGGCCGGCGCTGAGTGAGAGCCTCTTTGAGGACCGGGTCCCTTGCCGCGGTGGAATTGCCCATGGCCTTGGCCCCGAAGTCCACGCGCCTCCGTCAAATTGTCTTGCGCAGCTGGCTGCAGTGAGAGCATGACTCAGGGGATTCTAGCGCTGCTTTTGCGTGGACCATTCCCAAGCATATTGGGCAGGCGTTGTGTGTGTCCGACGATGAGATGAAATAGCCACATGCCTTGGGGCAAGGCCGAGAGCCAGGGTTCGCTGGTCTGCTGCTGGCCTTGTTTGAGTTCTTGGATTTCCTTTTGCTTTTCTCGGGAGCCATGATGGAGAAAAAGCCTTGAGTGGAAGCCAGTTAGCGGATGCTAAACAAGGTTCGTCGAACAGAAGCCAGTTAGCGAAAGCTAAACAGGGTTTGTCGAGTGGAAGCCAGTTAGTGAAAGCTAAACGGGGTTCGTCAGGAAATCTTCTCGCTGTGCTGTTTGTGTGGGCTAGCTGCTAACTCTGTTAGCTAACAGGTAGGCGTGTGGAGCAGTTAGCGTCCTGCTAAACTGGGCGACAAAACTGCAAAGGTGGACGTCTAGCCGATGCTATGAATGTCAACGACACTTAGTTAGCGGATGCTAAACAAAGTGCTCGCAGGGAAGTCCTCAGTGATGCCCTTGGTAGGGTGCGCGCATACCTCCTGGTCGGGCGGTTCAGTCACTCGAGATGTTGTCCTGCGAAGTTCAGGTTTTAAGCGAGGTGAAGTGCAAATAGAGACTGAAGGTGAGGCGTCACCGCCCCCCTGGTGACGCAGACGCTCACCTGCCTTAAAAGGCGTGTAGTAATGTTGTAGGTGAACCGCGCGGGGGCGCAATTCCCATAAAAATGTGTTGCACCGCATTGAACTGACTGATAAGGGAACCACACATGCACTGAGAGAACAAGTAAACACCAGACAGAAAGGCCACAAGGCGGGAAGCGAACCTGTGACCTTCTCACTGAAGGGTGACTGACAGGACTACACACTGCTCCACAGTGTACAGTATTCCATAAACTAGAAAGTTAAACACACATTTTACAAAATGCTTGGCTAATAAATTGAGTGCAGATTTTAGTATTAAAAAAGAGACAACGTTTTCAACACATTCATAATAATCATTTTTATTTAAAAAGCGTCTTTCAGGACACCCAGGGACACTTAACAAACAAATACAGTTCAAACATTATCATTGACAAATTGAAATATAAAATCCATAAAGATTATAAAATACAAAATAATAAAAATACATTTAGTAAAGTTAATGATAAGCTAGTCTAAAGAGATGTTTTCAGGGCTGTCTTGAACAGAGAAAGGGAGGTGGTGTTTCGAAGGTCTGGCGGTAGAGCGTTCCAGAGGTGAGGGGCAGAGCAGGTGAAGGCCCTGCTCCCCATGGTGGAGAGGCGGGCAGAGGGTACATGGAGATGTAGCGAAGAGGAGGATCTGAGAGAGCGTGATGGGATGGAGATTTGTAGGAGGTCAGATAGATAAGGAGGGGCAAGGTTGTGGATAGATTTGAACGTGAGAAGTAGAATTTTGAAGATGATGCGTGATTTAACCGGGAGCCAGTGGAGCTGCTGCAGGACAGGAGTGATGTGGTTATAGTAGGAGGTTTGAGTGATGACACGGGCAGCTGAGTTCTGGACCATCTGTAACTTGTGGAGAGATTTGTTGGGGAGGCCATAGAGAAGGGAGTTGCAGTAATCGATACGGGAAGTCACAAGACTGTGCACCAGGATGGCTGTGGAGCGGGGTGTGACAGAAGGACGGAGACGGTTAATATTACGGAGGTGGAAATAGACAGACCGAGTCCCCTCCTGAAAAAACCAAACCTCGACCCGTCAGTATTATCCAATTTCAGGCCTGTCTCCAGACTCCCATTTGTTTCTAAACTTCTAGAGAAAATAGTTGAGTCCCAACTAAAGTGCTTCCTGGAGGATCACGCTATCCCCGAGCTATTCCAGTCTGGCTTCAAATCCCTCCACAGCACTGAGACTGCCCTACTGAAGGTTTTTAACGACATCTTCCTATCCACAGATACTGGTGACTCTGTGCTGCTTGTCCTATTGGACCTCACATCCGCTTTCGACACCATCGACCATGAGATCCTCATTGCTAGGTTGGAGCAGTGGGTGGGCATCTCAGGATCAGCCCTAAACTGGTTCAGATCCTACCTCTCTGACAGGTCTTTTTGTGTGTCCATCAATGATTTTACTTCTGCAGTGGCGGCTCTTAAATGGGGGGTTCCGCAGGGGTCCATCCTGGGTCCTCTCTTGTTCTCCTTATACCTGCTGCCACTCGGTGCTATTTTCCGGAAACACAATATACCCTTCCACTTCTACGCTGATGACTGTCAAATTTACTTCCCCCTAAGACAAAATGGTACAGGCTCTATTCAACCTCTGCTCGACTGCCTGGCTGACATCAGGGACTGGATGGCTTTAAATTTCTTAAGCTTCAATGATAAGAAGTCTGAAGCCATATTGTTCCTTCCCAATGACACAACCTCAAACCACTGCATTGACCTGTCTGCTCTACCCCTGTCCGAAAAACAAAAAGTCACAAATCTGGGAGTGATAATGGATCCTTCCATGAAACTCAACAGTCATGTAAACATGATCGTCAAATCCTGTTTTTTCCAGCTGAGGCGTCTGTCTAAGCTGAAGCCCATATTATCCAAAAACAACCTGGAGACAGTGATTCACGCATTCATTACATCTAGGCTTGATTACTGCAATTCCCTTCTGCTTGGCGTCAGTCAAGCCACCATTGCACGATTACAACTGGTTCAGAACGCAGCTGCCCGATTTTTAACCAGCACACGCAAAAGAGAGCACATTACACCAGTCTTGGCCTCCCTTCACTGGCTACCGGTTCATCTTCGAATCCAATTCAAAATTCTCATGTATGTCTACAAATCGCTGAACAGTCTCGCCCCCGCCTATCTCTCGGATCTGATACACCCATATGTCCCTCCACGTGCTTTGAGGTCAGAGGATCAGGTACTCTTAATAGTTCCAGAAACTCGCCTTAAGCGCAGGGTGACAGGGCGTTCTCTGTAGCAGGCCCAAGACTCTGGAACGAGTTACCGCTGCTCATCAAACAGGCCCCCTCCCTCTCGGTTTTCAAATCCCGGTTAAAAACTCACTACTACTCCATTGCTTTCAATGCCAGCTGATTTGTATTGGATCGTTTGATTTATGATCTGCAATGTTTTTATGTTTTTCGTGTTGTACTTCATTGTCTGTGTTGCCTGTTGCGTGTTTGTTTGTCCAGCACTTTGGTGTGGACTTGTTCCTGTTTAAAGTGCTTTATAAATAAAATGGTATGGTATGGTATATTGTTAATGTGTTAAGTGAAGGAGAGAGTGGTGTCGAGGATGACACCGAGACTCTTGACCTAAGGGGAGGGGTGTAATAATATAGGAACTATTTTGTTACAATTATTTTGAATTAATGGACACCAATCAATCAGAAAGAACTTTCTTTTAATGGGTGTTAATTCAGAATTGATCAACAGTATACTTTTGTCATTTAATGATGATCTGTTACTTGCATGAGTTTGACCCTTCTGCTGGTTTATTTCTGCAGAACAAGCAGGCTTTGAATCTAAGGCACAAGTTCAGGGTAAACTTTTAACTTGCAGCTTCTTTTGTGTTGTCTGTGAAGTTAGCCATAATATTCTCTGTGCTCACAAGCGGCCATCTGGCCGATTCTATAAACAAGTTTTCCTACTGTCCTTCAGAGACCTTCTGCCTATGGGGATGAAAAATCCATCCGTTATTTTGTTAAACCAACCAGTAGCCATTCAGGAGGTGGGCAGACTCCGCCTTCCATATAAAGGGACACTTCCTGTAGTCTCATTAGTGCGTTGGAGAGAACTAACTAAACAACTTGGTTTTCTCTGGAAGCTGGAGACGTTGTGGTCATTTTGTCAATTAGACCTATGTTCTCAACAGAGTCCCAGTAAAGCCTTGCTGTGCCTCATTCACTCATTTCTGAAATAATTTGTTTTCTGGGAGTTTTATTTTGAAAGCTCAGTCAGGAGCTGGCCCTGTTCCTGCCGGGAGAAGCGCTCTTTTTGCTCGTCTGAATCAGCACACACGCGTGGAAGTCATTTGGACGTGAACTGGACAACACAGTCCGTTAGTGTCTACAAAACTTCAACTCTTATCTCCAGAGACATATCGTCAACAGGTAACGAGGCGTTGATTGTGTTCTGAATGACAAAGCTCCAACTGAACTCGTGTTGGGAAAGTGTCACCCTGTCATTTCAAAATAATTAACTTCCTTTAAACTTAGCTTTCATTTTTCATTTCTTCCTCCTTCTTCTTATTTTTCTTAAGCCATTAATCTGTTAAGTAAATGTGCCAACAGTAAGTTAGACCCTAACTGTCTGTTTTTAATTTGAGTTCTTGTCAAAGTAGTTAGTAAATCAGAGCTAATATCGATACAAATGTTTAATGTACTTTTATGATTGTTTCAATAAAAGGTCTATTTTCTGGTGGACCAACATAAGTTGAAGTCTCTCGTGAAATTACATTTTGTCTAGTCACAGTCAAAGCAATTTAATCCGGAAAAAGAGGGAACTCGCGAATATTGATGATGGATGTGTGTAGATAAAATCTGCTCAAACCTTTCATCTAAAATATAGGTAAGTCAGTAAACTGACAAATTTTCCTATATTATTACATTAAAATCAAAACTCACTCTGGTCGTCAGATTCCAACGTGTCACACACAAGGAAAACAGTTCTTAGCTTTATAACCGATGTCAATTAAATCCTGCAGATTTAAACGATTGTTAAGGTTAGTTTTTTGTTGTGGGTTTTATGCTTGGCGTTTCTACGTTTTAGTTGGAAAGGTTTCTTTTCGCAACAAATGTAGTCTAAACTGTTTAATTTATTTACTATCTTGTGCTTGGGCACCTGCTGACCTTTGCTGCTGTACGCCCTTTTTTATGGCCTCAGTCACCCAATGTGAGAGGCGCTGTTTTGACAGGGCTCTGCCAGCAGCTGGATTAGCAAAACACACAAACAGCTGGTTTGTTCTTCTCCAACTGACAGTTTTTTCAATGTAAACACTCAGGGCCCTGACAGGGCAGAGTGCATTCAGCCTCTTCTGTCCCTCGGTTAGTACTGGGAGAGGAGGAAACGTTGACAGTTCAAAGTCCAGACTTCTAGGATTTAAAGTTAGAACCTTTGGAACATATGTGGGGTTAGGACGCAATGTAACCTTTGACCCGTCAGGGGCAAACCTGGTACACATTGGGTGCACAGATAAAACGTGGAGGTCACCTACACGTTTTACTGATCAAAGAGCTAGGAGCAGAGCAGTTTTATAAGATAACAAATCTATCTTAATGTTGCTAATAAGCTCAAATGGAGGCTCACACAGAGCATCCAGGACTAACTGTAGGTCCCAATCAGGGGCCAGAGTCCTGCTGGGGGGGCTTTTTCTCAGTACGCCCTTCATGAAACGAATCATGAGAGGGTGGGCACCGGGTCTTTTACCTCCCCAGTCTTCATGGCACGCTGAGATGGCTGACAGGAAGTCCTTAATGGTGGAGAAGTGGCGGCCCTTCTCCAGCAGGTCCTGTAGAAAAGTGAGTAGCTGGACCAGGTCATAGGAATATGAGATAATATTCCTTTCTAGACACCAGGCCTCAAAAACACGCCATTTACGCCCGGGATGTGTGTCGCTCTCAGCAACAATATTCGGGAGTTGTAACACGTGAGGAGTTTGTGTGTCAAGCTGAGGAGGGGTCGGGACCTTGTCCCCCCTTCTCTGTTGATGAAGGACACTGTCGTCCTGTTGTCAGATTTTATCAGGACATGTTGTTTTGTAATCAGTCCCTTCTTGTAAAAGTGCTTCATGGACAAAAACACAGCTTTCAGTTCCAGGAAGTTGATGTGGAGCTTTGCCTCCTGCTGTTTCCAGACCCCTTGGGCATGCTGGTTCTTGCAGAAAGCTCCCCAACCTGTCTTTGAAGCATCTGTGGTGATCAGTACTCGAGACAGTACTCGTCCCAGCGGGACGCCTGTCCTGAACACTGAAGGGGCCCTCCAGGGTTCCAGAGCCTTCATGAATTCTGGGCTGATCAGTATCCCCCTGCCTTCTTGAGGGAGACAGGATACATTTGTTTGTTTAGCCATATCTGCAGAGGGCATATTTTTAATAAGGCCTGAGGCACGCAGACAATGGCTGCTGCCAGGAGGCCCAAGAGACGCTGGCACAGTTTGATGGACACCCTCTGGCCTAGCTGAAAACGGGTCAGGCAGAGGTGGATGGATGAAATCCGAGCCTCTGAGAGCCATGCTCTGTACAGAATGGAGTTGACCTGTACACCCAGAAATACGGTAATCTGGGATGGAATCAGATTGCTCTTTTGCAGGTTTATTACAAAACTTAGAGCCTCCAAGTGAGTCACACTATCTCACTATCTGTGAGTGCTGATGCGCCTGGTCTCTGTTGCGCCCGAGGATCAAAAGATTGTCCAGATAATTCAGAACTCTGACCCCATGACCCCTCAGTGGGGTTAAGGCTGCATCCAGACATTTTGTAAATGATCTTGGTGCAGTTTTTAGCCCGAAAGGCAGGGCCAGAAATTCGAATGCTTTTCCTTCGAAGGCAAAACGGAGATATTTTCTGTGCCGTGCTAGGATGCTCACATGGAAAAATGTATCTTTCAAATCCACGCTGCAGAAATAATCCTTCGGTCTCACCGACTGGATTACCTACCTCAGAATGAGCATCCTGAATTTGTATGTTTTTATCCTTCTGTTCGGGTTTCTGAGATCCAGTATAGATCTCAAGCCTTGGTCTCGTTTTGGCATGAGGAAGTACTTGCTGTAGTGACCTTTGTGTACACTGTGGCTTGGAACAGCATTTATTACTCCTTTCTAGGCATGTAACGAGATCTCGTTGTACGAGATCTCGCGATATTAAACTCCCGCGATATCTCTCGTTGAGAGGTAACGTTGTCTCGCGAGATGCTAATGCTAGCGCTAGCAGAGCCCCTAGCAAGTCAGCGTCACGGACAGCATGGCTTCGCCGGATGAAGTTGCTATAGAAGACGCCCCAACTACTGATGGAGGGTCCCGGTGCCGCCCGCAGACGCCTCTACATTGATGGAGGGTCCCGGCGCTGCCGACGCTGCCCCGAATGTAAAGACACGCGTGTAAACACCGGTGTGACCGGTGTTGCCAGATAGAGTCCCACCCACCCAAAGCACTCTTTACCCGCAAAAGTCAGAAGGAAAATCGCGGTGAACCGCCCAATCTGGCAACACTGGTGAGTGACGGCTGCAGATTCAGCGCTGATGCGGATATTTATGTTCAATTTTTGGAAAGTCCTGCGTGAATATCTATTTTTTTAACAAAGTTGAACGTTCTAAGGTCTAAGGAGATTCAATCAGTAAAATGAAGACATCAGTTGGGTTTGTAATACATGTTAAAACAGAATAAAAGCCTTTTTGCGGCATAAAACCGATCTTTGAAGTTTTCTTGAACTAATGTGAAAATCTCGTCTCGTTCTCGCGAGATCTGTGATTTTCTCGTCTCGTCTCGTGATTTTTGTGTATCATTACACCCCTACTCCTTTCTCTAGCATTGTAGTGATTTCTGCCCGTAGAACGTGGACACGGTCTGGGTTTATGTTTGACAACAGCACCCCCATGAAAGGGGGTGGCCGCTTGTGGAACTGCAGCCGGAAACCCTGACTGACAGTTGACATGACCCACGTGTTTGGACGACATGCCCTCCAGGCCTGAGCGAGTGCGCTGAGCCTGTGGGGCATGTGTATTCTGGGTTGTTTTTGTGTCGAGGGTGCGGAGGGAGCGGTGACCCCCAACCGAACGCCCTTCGACGAACTGACCTGTCCGCCAGCGGTCGCCAGGAAGTCTGCCTGTGGCAGACAGTCCCCTGACGACCCGCTGAGGCTCATTGTCTTGCCTGACACCTTGTGTTTCACGAGGGAGGAGGGGTGATTCCCTTCTCCCTTTATCGAGACTGTTTTCATAAAAATGGTGCTGTGTTTTTTTTTTTGAGTCAAGGCACAGGGCAGGATGTGCTTTTGAAACTTTATTTTCGTGTTTTAAAGAGCAAATTGTCTTTTTACACACACAGCAGAAACATGTTTTGTGCACACACAAATGTCACCAGCTTTTTGCTGCATTTCACACATAAAGTCTGGGTTTAAAAGTCTAGGTTCCCGTACCTCATGGACGGGCGAACCTGTAAAACTGCGAAGTGGTCCCGTTTCGTCAGGCCAACTTCTGCCTTCGGTCCCGGTTCGTCGAGGAAGATCTCGGCGGGACCGCTTGGCGAGGAACGAACCTGTTCCTGGCCCAAGCCTGGCCAGCCTGAGGCGGTCCTGCTGCGGGTCTCGGCCGTTGCTCTCCGTCGAACGCTGGCCTTTTTTGTGGAGGACGGCGTGTGGCTGAGCGGTGTAGATGCTTCACGGCTCTGCTCCCACTGGCCTCTCTGGGGGGGCGAAAGCTTTTCTCAGCATCCCCTCGCGAAGGGCTTCAGCCTGTTTTTGTCTTTGCTCCAGCCTGCTCTGGATGCGTTCCAGAGCCCCTCCGAAGAGCCCCGTTGGCTCAATCGGTTGGTGGAGAAACGGGTACAACTGGCCCTCTGGCAGGTCAGTCAAGGTCAGCCACAAATGACGCTGGGCAATGACCACTTCAGCCATGCATCTCCCCTGAGCAATGGCCGCGGTCCCCATCATCCTGAGGACAAAGTCTGTGGCCCTGCGGGCTTCCTCCAGGATTTCTGCTGCACTCTTTTTATTTGTCGTTTGGTGGAGCTCCTGTAGCTTCTCCGCCAAGTAGGCTTGTATCATGGCCGAGGCGTTCATGGCGCGGACCGCGAGGCCCTGAGCTCGGTAACATTTTTCGAGCTGGGAGGCCGAGGTTCGGCAGGCCTTGCTAGGCAGAGTTGGCTTGGAGCCCAAAGTTCTGGGGGCTAAGTGGGCCACCAACGTGTCCTCCATCTGCAGGACGATGGCTAAATCTGCTGCCTCCATGCCAGCGACGTCAAGGAACTGGGAGAGAGGCAGAAGCATGGGAGCTCTGGGTTCAGCCCATGTGCGAGTCAGCTCCGTCAGGAAATCTGGAAAAATCGGCATCTGTGCCTCATGGCCGACTGTTGCTTCACGAAGAAGTAGTTCCCCGTCAACCTTGTAACCTGTTGGCGAGGTGGGAGTTCTGGCCAGCTGATCCGTAGCGCGTCCGCCGCTCTGCGACACAGGTCGAACAGATCGGGGATGGAGACATCTGTCTCTGGTTAAGCTGTCGTCGGGCTCTGGGAGAAGTCCTCTTCTTCTCCCTTGTCCTCGTTCTCAGCTTCATCATCTGATATTTCACCCAAAGCTGTTAGCGAGAGCTTATCTGCGCGTAACAGGCTTCTTGTATCAAACTCGACGATGGAGTCCCCGACGGGGACTGCCATGTCCATACTGTCCCCATAGTCAGCGTGGCCGCTGTCCTCCAGGTCCACGGCCTCGAGCTCCGCTGTGGGAGTGAGTGCCTCTGTGAGGTCTGGTCCCGTGCCGCCACGAAGCCACCCATGGCCTTGACCACGATGTCCACTCAACGCTTCTTCACAGCCTCAAGCATCTGGCTGCAGTGAGGACAGGACTCGGGGGATTCCAGCGCTGTCTTAGCGTGTAACATCCTCAGGCAGACGGGACAGGCCTCGTGGGTATCCATTGCCGAAAGGGAGTAGCTACAGCCGCTGGGGCAGACTCGGGAGCTGGGGCTCGCTGGCCTGTTGGTCTTCTCAGAATTTTTGGATTTTCGCTTTCCCTTCTCTGGAGCCATGGCTGAGAAGAGTCGAGCTCGTTAGCTGCAGCTAACGTGGTCCGAAGACGTCCTCTCGTCGAGTCGCTCTCCTTGGCTAGCCTGCTAATCTCTATTAGCCAGGTAGCTAGTGACGCAGTTAGCGCCGTCGAGCGAAGCTGCGAAAAGAGAAGAAAAAACCTCGAGGTTAAATAAAAGGCACTGGGCTAGCTTTCGCTAACCCAGCAGTAAGAAGGAAATTTCTCTGTACGCTCAGGGTAGGGAGCGAGCTCACCTCCAGTCGAGTGATGCAGTCACAGAGAGAGTCCAACGAAGTTCAGGTGTAAGCGAGGTGAAGGGCATAAAGAGGATGAAGGTGGGGCGTCAGCCTCTTTTATGCAAAGAGGGCGGGGCCTCTTCAATGACGCTGACGCCCACCTTCCTTTTCAAGGCGTGAATGTATTACTTCAGGTGAACCGTGTGGTGGCGCAATTCCCATAGTCATATGTTGCACTGAGTGAACCTGACTGATAAGGGAACTGATTTGAAACGTGAACTGGTTGGTGGATAACCGGAGACTTGGTTTTAGAATGATAATAATAATAATAATAATAATAATAATAATAATAATAATAATAATAATATTGAATTCAATTTATAACGCACTTTTCATTAGTGAAAATCTCAAAGTGCTACACACATTGAATGCTACACACATTCATACACCGGTAGCGGCAGACTACCATGCAAGGTGCTTTCCAGTCCTACCGGGAGCAACTCGGGGTTAAGTGTCTTGCCCAAGGACACAACGACACATGGTGTGGGGAACCGGGATTCGAACCGCCAACCTTCCGATCGGGGGACGATTGCCATTACCACTATGCCACGGCCGCCCGGCATGCTTACTTTGGACCGTAATCGAGTCCACCTGACACTTTACTTAAAAACTCAAAGATCAAATGATCTGGGCTACTTCCTGCATTTTACATTTCTTTATGACCATGGGGCATTAAGTCAGAAAGCAGAGCCTATTCTACATTCATTCTTTTTGACCTGATGTTTAAACAGATTTCTACAACTGGACAATCAAAGAGTCATTATTAATATTAACTGCTTTACATGTAGGAAAATGTAAGAACAACCTTAAGGTCACTTCTCATTTATTCTCCGTTCCACTCTTGTTGACTTCTAAATATGCTAAATCAGTTGCTGAGAATGTGCATTGTAGTTAAAAAAATAAATATATTTTCATTGTATGACCAAAGCATTCAATCTGATACAATTATTAATTTTAAAGTATTAAAGATTTTAAAAGAAAAAAAACTGTCTCTGTCTAGTTGCCTATTATCTGTGAAAACAGTTGAACAAACAGGCCCAGGGGTTTCCCCTGAGTGTTGCCTCACTCTATAATTGCATAATGAGATGTAATTGTTTGTAAAATGATCTGTAATTAAGATAATCAGTTTCAGTTTCACACCTGCAGCTCCTCAACTCTGTTTACTTTGTTGAACTAAGATATTGTTTAATTTTGAACTTATATATGAAACAGTACATTGTTTCAAATTATACAAAAATGTCACCTACTTACAAAGTATGACAAAAAAGACATAAAATAAACACCTTGCGTAATGTGTAATGAGGTGCTGTTTGTACAGTTAGCTTTTTGCTACTGCCTTTTGACCAGGTTGTTGTTTTTAATGAGAATTAACTGGCTCAACTGGTTAAATACTGTACAGATCAAATACCATACCATACCATACCATTTTATTTATAGAGCACTTAAAACAGCAACAAGGCCAACCAAAGTGCTGTACAAACAAACAAACAAACAAACAAACAAACAAACAAACAAACAACAGGCAACATACAAAATGAAGTACAAAAAACAAAAGAATATAGACATAAAATCATTGCAGATAATAAATATAATGACCAAGCACCGATCATCTGGTGATGAAAGCAACGGAATAGTACCGGATTTTTCCGATGTATAGGTCGCACCTTTTTATGGGTTTTTTCAAGGCCTGCGACCTATACACCAGTGCGACCTATATATGGCTATTTATCACTTTCGGTCGCTATGGGTGCAGTGCAGTACCAGTTTCGTCCGCTAGGGGCGCAGGCAGTGCAGTACCAGTTTTGGCCGCTAGGGGGCGCATGGTAGTACCACTTTCGGCCGCTAGGGGCGCATGGTAGTACCACTTTCGGCCGCTAGGGGCACAGTGCAGTACCACTTCCGGCCGCTATGGGTGCTAAAGAGACCTGTAGTCTGTTTACCGGTACTGTACCTGCAGACGTGCCTGGAGGCGTTACCTGTTTGTGTATTGAGCATAAAACCCCATCACCCAACCGACATCTCTGAGAGTGAGTGAGGTGAGATACAGCGACAGACAGAGATAGAGCGAACAACACAGTGAACGAAGACAAAGACAACAGTAGCCATGCCACCCAAAAGGAAGTCTTACACGGCCGATTATAAATTGGAGGTGGTCAAATTCGCCGTGGTTCACGGGAACTGAGCCGCTGACCGCCAGTACGGGGTCAGCGAGAAGGTGATCAGGGGCTGGAGGAAGTTGCAGGTTCTGATCCAGGACATAAAGCGGTCCAAGCGGGCCAACAGGGGCAAGAAAGCCAGGTGGCCAGCGCTGGAGGACACGGTCAAGTCCTGGGTCCTGTCCGAACGCGCGTGTGGAAGAGGGGTCTCCACAGTCCAGCTGCGCCTCCACGCCATCTCTCTGGCTAAGGACATGGGCATCACCGAGTTCGTTGGTGGCCCTTCGTGGTGTTTCCGCTTCATGAAGCGCCACGACCTGTCCATCAGAGCCCGGACCACCATGTCCCAGAAGCTCCCGGCCAACTAGCAGGACAAACTGGACAACTTTCGTGCCTTCATGAGTCGGCAGGTAAGCTAACATGTTTTTTTTTGTGTGTGTTAAACGTACCTGTATCTTGCTAAATTTTAATAGATTAATTTAATATAAAATTGCGCGCTCACCGCGAGTTTGTGGTCAGTGCGCGCGCGTATCTTTGTTTAATGTATGAAGATGTCTCCTTCGTGTGTCGCCTGGTATCGGTACCGCTAGCTAAGCTAAGCTAACATGTTTTTTTGTGTGTGTGTTAAACGTACCATACCTGTATCTTGCTAAATTTTAATATTAATTTAATATAAAATCACACGCTCACATCGAGTTTGGGGTCAGTCAGTGCGCGCGCGTTTCTTTGTTTAATGTACGAAGAATTTTCCTTCGTGTCTCGCCCGGTACCGCTAAGCTAACATGTTTTTTTTTTGTGTGTGTTAAATGTACCGTACCTGCATCTTGCTAAGTTTTAATAGATTAATTTAATATAAAATTGCGCGCTCACAGGGAGTTTGTGGTCAGTCAGTGGGTGATCGCGCTCGATTCTTTGTTTACATTGTTTTGTGTGTTAAAACTTGCTAAATTTTAATAGATTAATTTAATAATAATAATAATAGTAACATAATAATAATAATAATAATAATAACTAGAAAAACCGCATTTCCTACGAAAATGCACGTGTGAATGCCTTAGCGCCGCTCCGCCCTTCTCGCGGCGACCGCGGGAAGTCCAGCTGGTCCACCCTGAAACACTCTCGTGCCTTTCCCGTACCCGTTCGGCACCCAATGCACGCACCCAATTTGGTCCACATTCCAAAATGGCCGCCTTCCCATTTATCGTACAACGTTGACGCCAGAGGGTTTTCTGTGCGTCTTGGTGAATTGGACAAGTGTACCAAATTTCATGATCCTACGTGAAACTAAGGCCAATGCGGAGGGTAGTTTGAAATTTTCTAGGTGGCGCTCTTGAGCCGTTTCTGTTGCAATTTTGGCCACGCCCCCAAAATATGTAATCGTTCACCAGTCCTGATGAGTCCACCAATTTTGGTGAATTTTGGGATATGACAAAGCCCCCAAAATGCCATTTCATTTTAGCTCCATTCATTTTCAATGGGAAAAAAATGGCCGAAAAAGTCGCCTTTCCTTTCATCGTACAATGTTGGTGCCAGAGGGTTTTCTGTGCGTCTTGGTGAATCGGGGAAGTGTACCAAATTTCATGATCCTACGTGAAACTAAGGCCAATGCGGAGGGTGGTTTGAAATATTTCTAGGTGGCGCTCTTGAGCCGTTTCTTTTGCAATTTTGGCCACGCCCCCAAAATATGTAATTTTTCACCAGTCCTGATGAGTCTGCCAAATTTGGTGAGTTTTGGGATATGATAAAGCCCCCAAAAGGCCAAACGTATTGTGACGGCGTTACGTCTGATTCGCCACATCGCCACGCCCACATGCTCCACCCAAAACGGTCAGTGTTGGAAAGCTTGTTATAGCAACATGTCTTTGGTCACTGGACAGACCGTCACGCTGATTAGGTAACAGGTGTCCGATCGGGACGTTCAATGTACAACTGTACACTTCCTGTTGTGAGGGGGCGTGGCTTAATTAATGTCATGATTTGACCATTCAGTATTGCAGGGGACCGGATGTGGGTCAATCACTGAAGGTTTGATGTATTAGACAGTTTTCGTGTAGGTGCTATTAGTGTTTCGTTTGTGACGGCGTTACGTCTGATTCGCCACATCGCCACGCCCACATGCTCCACCCAAAACGGTCAGTGTTGGAAAGCTTGTTACAGCAACATGTCTTTGGTCACTGGACAGACCGTCACGCTGATTAGGTAACAGGTGTCCGATCGGGACGTTCAATGTACAACTGTACACTTCCTGTTGTGAGGGGGCGTGGCTTAATTAATGTCATGATTTGACCATTCAGTATTGCAGGGGACCGGATGTGGGTCAATCACTGAAGGTTTGATGTATTAGACAGTTTTCGTGTAGGTGCTATTAGTGTTTCGTTTGTGACGGCGTTACGTCTGATTCGCCACATCGCCACGCCCACATGCTCCACCCAAAACGGTCAGTGTTGGAAAGCTTGTTACAGCAACATGTCTTTGGTCACTGGACAGACCGTCACGCTGATTAGGTAACAGGTGTCCGATCGGGACGTTCAATGTACAACTGTACACTTCCTGTTGTGAGGGGGCGTGGCTTAATTAATGTCATGATTTGACCATTCAGTATTGTAGGGGACCGGTTGTGGGTCAATCACTGAAGGTTTGATGTATTAGACAGTTTTCGTGTAGGTGCTATTAGTGTTTCGTTTTTCATGGCGAGATGCCTAACTTTGAGGCCAGGCCACGCCCCTTCAGCATATATGAAAATGCGAGGTTTTGATACATTTTTACTCCCCCATGTCTGAATGATGAGTCTGCCAAATTTGGTGAGTTTTAGCATATGATAAAGCCCCCAAAAGGCCATTTCATTTTGGCTCCATTCATTTTCAATGGGATAAAAATGGCCGAAATGGCTGAATATTTCAAAAACCTAAAGGTGCACCAATACCAAAAGTCATAGCCATCATGTCCTAAATGAGCTGAACATTTTGATATATGAATTGTTGAAATGGCACCAAAACTGATATATGAATTGTTGAAATGGCACCAAAACTGTGCGAGTAGTTAGATGCCAAAAAACGTACGGAATGAAGATAGTAACATCTATAAATAAATATAAACACAATCTCTATAGTGTGAATGCCTTGTTGGCATTCACACAATAATAAGCCAGCCACTAGGGAGCACAAGCCAGTGTTGTGCCGGTCCCAAGCCCGGGTAAATGGTGAGGGATGTGTCAGGAATGGCATCCGATGTAAAACACTTGCCAAAACCATAATGCGAGTTCATCAAAGTGAAACCATACCGGATCGGTCGAGGCCCGGGTTAACAACGTCCGCCACCGGTGCTGTTGACAAACAGGGTGCCGGCGGAAATTGTACTACTGTTAGTCGAAGACGCCGAGGAGGAAAACGTGTCAGGAGACAGAGGGAGAGGAGGAAAGTGAAGAATGTAGGACTGAGGGTTGCAACTCTAAATGTGGGGACAATGACAGGCAAAGGTAGAGAGCTGGCTGACATGATGCAGAGAAGAAAGGTAGATGTTTTATGTGTCCAAGAGACCAAGTGGAAGGGCAGCAAGGCTCGCAGTATTGGAGCAGGGTTCAAACTGTTTTACCATGGTGTGGATAGAAAGAGAAATGGAGTAGGGGTGGTCCTGAAGGAGGAGTTGGCAAAGAATGTAGTAGAGGTGAAGAGAGTGTCAGATAGGGTGATGTGTCTAAAGGTAGAAGTAGAAGGTCTGATGCTAAACATAGTAAGTGGTTATGCTCCACAGGTTGGATGTGATGGGGAGGAGAAAGATAAATTTTGGAAAGATTTGGATGAAGTGATAGAGAGTATTCCCAGGGAGGAAAGAGTGGTGATTGGAGCAGACCTGAATGGACATGTTGGTGAAGGAAACAGAGGGGATGAGGAAGTGATGGGTAGGTTTGGTGTCAAGGAAAGAAACCAGGAAGGACAGATGGTGGTGGATTTTGCCAAGAGAATGGAAATGGCTATAGTCAATACCTATTTCCAAAAGAGGGAGGAACATAGAGTGACCTATAAGAGTGGAGGAAGGAGTACACAGGTCGATTACATTCTGTGTAGAAGAGGAAACCTGAGAGAGATTGGAGACTGTAAGGTTGTAGCAGGGGAGAGCGTGGCCAGACAGCATCGGATGGTTGTGTGTAGAATGACTGTTGTTGCGAAGAAGAGAAAAAGAGTAAAACCAGAGAAGAAGACCAAATGGTGGAAGCTAAAGAAGGAAGAATGTTGTGAGAAATTCAGAGACGAGCTGTTAAAGGCTCTGGGTGGTAAGAAAGAGCTTCCAAGTGACTGGGCTACTACAGCAACAGTAATTAGAGAGACAGGTAGGAAGGTACTTGGTGTGTCATCTGGACAGAGAATGGATGATAAGGAAACCTGGTGGTGGAATAGTGAAGTGCAGGACGCCATTCAAAGAAAGAGATTAGCCAAGAAGAAATATGACAGTGAGAGGACTGAAGAGAGGAGACAGGAATATAAGGAGATGGGACATAGAGCAAAGAGGGAAGTAGCTAAGGCAAAGCAGAGGGTGTACAATAATAATAATAATAATAATAATGAATTCCATTTATAATGCACTTTTCATTAATAAAAATCTCAAAGTGCTACAAAGTGTAATAAAGCAAAGATCAAAATAAAACAAGTGATAAAATCAAATAAAATCAATAATAATATCGACTAAGATCAAAGATAAAATCATGTGGATGCAGATTAGGCTTGCTTAAAAAATAAATAAAATAAAACAAGTGATAAAATCAAGTAAAATCAATAATGATATCAGCTAAGATCAAAGATAAAATCATGTGGAGGCAGAATAGGCTTGCTTAAAAAGAAAGGTCTTTATGCTGCTTTTAAAGTCAACCAGTGACTGTGGAGCTCTCAGGTCGTCAGGGAGGGAGTTCCACAGGCGGGGGGCAGCCACACAGAATGCTCGGTCTCCCATGGTCCTCAACTTGGTCCGAGGAATATGAAGGAAATTACTGTTCTGTGATCGTAGAGACCGGGTGGATGAATATGGTGCAAGAATGTCCTTTAGATAGTCAGGTGAAGTGCCGTGCAAGCATTGATGGGTAATGAGAGCAGTTTTGTACTGAATTCTGTAGGTGACAGGAAGCCAATGGAGGTTATGGAGAATGGGTGTAATATGTTCAAATTTACGAACTCTCAACAGAATCCTTGCTGCACTGTTTTGAATGTATTGAAGTTTCTGAAGGTTTTTGCCAGGGATACCAATAAACAGGGAGTTGCAGTAGTCGAGCCTGGAGGAGACAAAGGCATGGACGAGTTTCTCAGCATCAGGAAAAGTCAGAGAAGGGCGAAGTCTGGAGATGTTTCGAAGATGGAAGAAGCAGGTTTTAAACAGATGCTTAATGTGATTTTCAAATGTACAATGAGTTGTATGGGAGACTGGACACTAAAGAGGGCGAGAAGGACTTGTACCGATTGGCAAGACAGAGGGATCAGGCTGGAAAGGATGTGCAGCAGGTTAGGCTTATTAAAGATGGGAATGGTAATGTTCTAACAAGTGAGGAGAGTGTGATGGGAAGATGGAAGGATTACTTTGAGGAGCTAATGAATGAAGAGAATGAAAGAGAAAGAAGAGTGGAGGTCATAGAAACTGTGGACCAGGAAGTGGGAAAGATTAGTGAGGGTGAAGTCCGGAAAGCTCTGAAAAGAATGAAGAAGGGGAAGGCAGTAGGACCTGATGACATACCAGTGGAGGTTTGGAAATGTCTTGGAGAGGTGGCAGTGAGGTTTTTGACTCAAATATTTAATGGAATATTTGAGGGTGAGAAAATGCCTGAAGAATGGAGAAGAAGTGTGCTGGTTCCCATTTTTAAGAACAAGGGTGATGTACAGAGTTGTAGCAACTACAGGGGAATTAAGTTGATGAGCCACACAATGAAGATCTGGGAGAGAGTTGTGGAAGGAAGGCTTAGACAAGAGGTGACTATCTGTGAGCAGCAGTATGGTTTCATGCCAAGAAAGAGCACCACAGATGCCATCTTTGCTTTGAGGATGTTGATAGAGAAGTACAGAGAGGGTCAGAAAGAACTCCATTGTGTGTTTGTGGATTTAGAAAAAGCATATGACAGGGTGCCAAGAGAGGAGGTGTGGTATTGCATGAGGAAATCTGGAGTGGCAGAAAAGTATGTTAGACTGGTACAGGACATGTATGAGGACAGCAGGACAGTGGTGAGATGTGCTGTAGGAGTGACAGATAGCTTCAAGGTGGAGGTGGGATTGCATCAAGGATCGGCTCTGAGCCCCTTCTTGTTTGCTCTGGTGATGGACCGACTAACAGATGAGGTCAGGCAGGAATCCCCATGGACTATGATGTTTGCAGATGACATTGTGATCTGTGGTGAGAACAGGGAACAGGTGGAAGAGAACTTGGAGAGGTGGAGGTATGCACTTGAAAGAAGAGGAATGAAAGTCAGCCGTAGTAAGACAGAGTACATGTGTGTGAATGAGAGGGAGGCCAGTGGAACAGTGAGGCTACAAGGAGCAGAGGTCACAAAGGTGCAGGACTTCAAGTACTTGGGGTCCACTGTCCAGGAAAATGGGAAATGTGGTAAAGAAGTGAAAAAGAGAGTCCAGGCAGGATGGAGTGGATGGAGAAAAGTTTCAGGAGTGATTTGTGACAAAAAGGTGTCAGCAAAGGTCAAAGGAAAAGTTTACAAGACAGTGGTGAGACCAGCTATGTTGTATGGTCTGGAGACAGTGTCATTGACAAAAAGACAGGAGAAAGAACTGGAAGTGGCAGAAATGAAGATGCTGAGGTTCTCCTTAGGAGTGACAAGGATGGATAAGATCAGGAATGAGATCATCAGAGGTACAGCACATGTTGAACAACTGGGAGATAAAGTTAGGGAGGCCAGACTGAGATGGTTTGGACATGTCCAGAGGAGGGACAGTGGGTATATTGGTAGAAGGATGTTAGAAATGCAGCTGCCAGGAAAAAGACAAAGAGGAAGGCCAAAGAGGAGATATATGGATGCAGTTAGAGAGGACATGAAGGTAGTTGGAGTGAGGACAGAGGATGCAGAGGACAGAGTGAGGTGGAGGAGGATGACTCGCTGTGGCGACCCCTGAAAAGGGAAAAGCCGAAAGAAGAAGAAGAACAAATAAAGAAAAGCACCAATAATGCCTTACTTCTTTAATGCAACATACTGACCATACTTAATTAAATTTCTCAGGTGAATGCCATTATTACAACAGAAATATGTCCTGTATGACCCAATGCTTCAACTCAACAAGTTTGGGCCTGAAGAAATTCCTACAAATAATAATGGTTCTGCGGTTTGAAAATTGTTCATGAAGCACAAGCTGTTTGAAGTGATATTTCTTTGACCAAAAAAAAACAAGCAAAAAAAAAACAAGCAAAAAAGAATGGAGGCATATTTTACACAAGTTCTGCCACTTTTTACAGTTCTGAACTCCTCAGTCACATCAGATAATTTACAGAAAAACTTCCAACAATGACCAGTAAAATGTCACATGATGCAACATTTGTAATGTCCATAGTTGTTACGCATCACTCTGCAACGTGCATGATTGTTTTGCCTTTACCTCTGAGAGAAATAATTGAACGTGGTGCCATCTTGGCTAATCTGCCAGTGGCTTCACAGCAATTATAAATACACAGAACATCTTTGTTGAGCAGAATAGGTGGGAGGTATGTCACAGTAGTTACAGAGCTAGTCATGAAGGTTTCATGTGTTGTGATTAGCATTTCTTTTTTTTTTGGGTAGATTTTGTTTTTACATTTTACCTGCTGTGTGAAGATGAAACATTTCTGATATTGTCTTATTGCATCTTCTGTCTTCAGACTAATACTTTCCCTAAAGCTGTATGTGTGTTGTAGATATTTTAGGTATCCAGAACCTCCATGTCCATGTCTTGGATGTCCTGGTTCATCACTCTGTGGACCTGCTCCGTTCCATCCCTGCTCTTTGTGGAGCTTGTGGGCAGACAGCTGGGGCTCAGGGTTGGTTTGCAGGTGGTCCAGACGCTGAATTGTTCTCGATGGGGAACATCGAGTGAAAAGGGTGTGTTTGAGGATGGGGATGTCATTCTTGGTGGGCTCTTTAATGTCCATTATACTCCTCCAATTTTAGACCATGAGTTCACTCAGCAGCCGGAGTACAAATCTTGCACAGGGTAAGATTCTGAGTTGACCTATAACGAATGTTTGTATTTTATTTGTAATTTTACTTATTTCTTTTATATTTTTCTATGTAAAATGTGATATTGTTTAAATGAAGCCTAATGGTTTCTCGTGATTGATATTTCTATTATCACATCTGTTTTGTGTTCCCAGATTACAAAATCTACCGTTACAGTACATCTATGCTATGATTTTTACACTTGATGAAATCAATCGCAGTTTGACTTTGCTACCAGGTGTGAAGCTGGGCTACCATATTCTAGACAGCTGTGCCCTCCCTGCCTGGGCTTTGCATGCTGCTCTCTCCCAGGTTAGTGGAGACACCCCCAGCTGCAACTCAGCAGCTGGAATGGGAGCAAAAAAAGGTAATTCACCTGTAATGGAGCTAATGGATAGAGTTAGATTATGTTACAAAAATTGAGTCTTATTAAGTTTTATGGGGAAAATGACAGAATATATTTCTTCTTACATCATTAGGTGACCCTCCTGTTCCTTTGATCATTGGTGGGGACTCCTCTATTACAGCCCAGATACTTTCCAGAATTCTGTCACCACTTTCTGTTCCTCTTGTAAGTTTACCAAAGTTAAAAATGTCTTTATAGCATTGTCAATTTAAATACCCCTACTTTGATGGACTATACAACCTAGCGTATGTTCTCACATTGTGATTTATATCATATACTAGGGTGCAGTTTAAAAAGTTTATTTATGGCTTTGACTCTTACGGATGTTTGAAACCATGTCTAATTATTTGTTGCTAAAAGGGAAAATATATATATGTATATTTTTGGCTTCCAGGTTAGCTACACAGCTAGCTGTCCTTGTTTAAGTGACAGGCAACAATATCCCAACTTCTTCAGAACCATGGCCAGTGATATTTATCAGGTCCAAGCGTTTGTTCAGCTCGCTATAAAGTTTAAGTGGACATGGGTTGGAGCGGTCGCAGCAAACAACGATTATGGCCTCACCGCAGTGAAGGTTTTTCCATTTTGTTGTGTTTGCTATGGGAAATTACTTAAATGTTCAGTTTGAATCTTAAATAACTGGCACATGTGAAATATCCAATAAACATTTTGTACAAACCAGATATTTCAGGAGGGGATTCGGGGGGCAGGGGTGTGTCTGGCATTTGTAGAGACCTTCCAAAGAGACACCATTGTAAGTGATGCCAGACGAGCGGCGCTCACAATTCAGGCTTCAACTGTAAAAGTGATTTTGGTCTTTACATGGTACACAGATGTGATGGAACTGTTCCTGCAACTAGACAAGATAAATGTAAGAAAGAAAAACACTTGTTGAATCTGCCAAACAAATAGCTCTTTACCATGGATGAGATATTTGCTTGCTTTCTTGTGATCGTGTCTTGCAATTATTCCAAGGTGACTGACAGACAGTTCTTGGCCAGCGAGGCTTGGAGCACCAGCAGTGATCTCCTCCATGAACCTGTCACACGTAAAGTGGCAAGTGGAGTTCTTGGTGTGGCCATACGAAGTTCGTTCCTACCTGGATTTGCAAGTTACATCAGAAATCTGAACCCATCTCTGCGGCCGGATGACAAAATCTTGAAGGAGTTTTGGGAAAAGCAGTTTCTCTGTAGTCCTGGGGTCACGACCCTTTCTGCTTCTCTACCTCCCTGCAATGGCTCAGAGTCTCTGAGTCAAGTGCGCAATCTGTTCACCGACACCTCCCAGCTCCGGGTGACATACAACGTTTATCTTGCAGTTTATGCTGCAGCCCACGCTCTTCACACTCTTTTCTCCTGTCCTGACATCAACACCCCTCCTGGAAACAACAGCACCTGTTTGTTACCAAACCAGATCTCACCAAGAGAGGTAAACACAGATATGTCTACTTTACCGTTTAGTGGTTTGCATTTGAACATGGGGGTTTAAGCTGTTGCCCACATCATTTAGAATCTCTACTGCTGTAGTTCAAACAATAAATGTTTTCTCTTCTTACATTCAATTCTTTCAGCTGTTTCAGCATCTGAGCAAAGTGAAGTTCACCACACCACAGGGTGAATTGTTTTATTTCCAAGGGGCCGACATCACTGCCAAGTATGACCTCTTGAACTGGCAGAAAACCCCAGAGGGACAGCTCAAGATCGCTTTGATCGGCCACGTGGACGGTTTTGACGTCTATCTCAATGAGACAGCTATTCAGTGGAGCACAGGGTCCAATCAGGTACGTAGCTCAGATAAATGTTGCTTCAGGTCAACATCAACGTTTTTGTTGATTTAATACTTACGTAACAGTTGTAAAAACGTTGTTCAGGTGCCTGTGTCAGTGTGCAGTGAAAGTTGTCCACCGGGTACACGAGTGGCCACCAGGAAAGGAGAGCCTATCTGCTGTTTTGACTGCATCCCTTGTGCTGACGGGGAGATTAGCAACAAAAGTGGTGAGGACAAGATTTCATTTTGCTCTGACATCAAAAGCTACGCAGGCTGATAGAGGACATGCATAGAAATTCATTTTAAATGGCATTATCTCGTAATAACAAAGCACAGGAATCATCCTGTTTTGTTTCATGAACATCTTGTTATCTTGATAAGATAAAATTTAATTAAATGAATAAAATTTTTTTATAAGTACAGCCATTCTCAGCTTCTATACCTTTTATTGTTTATTTTAGTTAATTTACGATCTGGTCCTTGGCTTTTTCAATGTGCATCTTGTCGTCTCAGGTTCCCTTCATTGTGATCGTTGTCCGTCTGAGTTCTGGTCCAACTCTGAGCGTACAGCCTGCATCATTCGCCAGCTGGACTTCCTTTCTTTTGATGAGACGTTGGGCATTACCCTCACAGCAATAGCTGTCTCTGGTGTCACCGTGACAATGGCTGTGTTTGCTGTGTTCATTTACTATCGTCAAACACCAATGGTAAGAAGACAGTCTCTATGAGAACCCACACCCATTTCTACTTTCATGAAAATTATGGGGGTTGTAAATTATAGCAAATTGATTATATGTAACACATTTCTGAAGTTATCATTATTATTTTTTAATACCTCCACCTACTGGCACAGATCTGAAATGTGACATGCAGTATATCACATTGGGCGTACTTAGTAAATTTATTCTGCATTTGGAAATAGATTGTCTAAACAGTTGTTTTGTTTTTAACATAATTTTCTTTTTATTTAAAACTTCTTAACATGTATGATGATCACAACATTGCTTGGTTTTGTTTAACAAGTGCTTCTTCAAAAAAAAAAGTCTTAATGTGTCAAATTTGTCAGATTGAATTTTTTTGGTACAATTTAGAGTTTATTGCCCGATGTGACGTATATGTCACAAAAATATTTGACAAATCTATTCGTTATCAAATTGTTTTAGAGATGCTATCAATCCAGCTTACCGGTATATGTGAGCTATGACATGTTATCTGAGGATTAGCATCACTGAAACAGTGGAAACTCCCCTCTGGTAAAACAAAACAAAGTTTCTAAAATTAGCTTAGTGGTCACATGAGCTGCCCAGTTCCACCAAGACTTTGGAAATGATGTTGTCAGTACCCAGAGTCCCTCACTAGTCACATGACTGAATCAGGATATTCAGTAGATGTCACTTAGGGACATCATGAGATAAGTCAATGTTAAACCTTAATAAGAAACTTCTCAATTTTAAAACAGGCAGTGGCACCAGTGGCACTGTGGGTCCTTTTTATTGATCCCGCAGGAAATTGTTGTGCCGGAGTTTCAGAACAAAGGAACATACATAAGGAATCACACAAGATATGAAAAACAACAGATAATATAAAAACAATAAAAATTAGACTTCTTCTTGACTAGTTTAGCATTTTGACTAAATGAAAACACACATAATTAGCTGTTCCAATGAGAATAACTTAATTTTGTTTCTCGTGTACAGGTGCGTGCCAACAACTCAGAGCTGAGCTTCCTGCTCCTCTTGTCACTGAAGCTGTGTTTCCTTTGCTCCCTGGTGTTCATCGGCCGTCCAGCTGTGTGGTCCTGTCGATTCCAGCAGGCGGCTTTTGGGATCAGCTTCGTACTTAGTGTCTCCTGCCTACAAGTTAAAACCATTGTGGTTCTGGCAGCGTTTCGCTCAGCTCGGCCTGGTGCTGAAGCTCTGATGAAGTGGTTCGGTCCAGTACAGCAGAGAGGAAGTGTCTGCCTCTTCACCTCTATACAGGTCAGATACAGTCACAACTTCTTTATTAAATAAAGCCTTTAGAAAAATTACCAAGATTTAACACTTTTTTTTCTCTTCATCAAGGTTATCATCTGTGTTATCTGGCTGTCGGTTAGTCCTCCAGTACCTCAGCCTGACTTTGAGGTATCGGGGTTAAAGGTCACCCTGAAGTGTGCTATGAACTCTGTGGTGGGATTTTCTCTGGTGCTGGGCTACATCGGCCTGCTGGGCTGCACAAGTCTCCTCTTGGCATTTCTTGCCCGGAAACTGCCGGACAACTTTAACGAGGCCAAGCTGATAACCTTCAGCATGCTGATTTTCTGTGCAGTTTGGGTGGGTTTTGTTCCGGCCTATGTTAGTTCTCCTGGAAAATATGCTGTTGCGGTGGAGGTTTTTGCCATCCTTGCTTCTAGTTATGGCTTGTTGTTCTGCATCTTTGCTCCAAAATGTTTCATCATCCTCCTGAGGCCAGAGAAAAACACTAAGAAACATCTTATGTCCAGATGATAGCAATAACACATTTATACTAAAACGTTGTTGACTTTAAATGGTTATTTTAAACAACTAAATTTGGTATTCTATAAGCAATATCAGATTTTTTTTGGTCATGATTGTTTTATTTTTGGCTAACAAACTATTATTGTTTATGCATTTAGCAAAAAAAAATAAAAATACAACTAATAAATATAACAAGAAAAAAGTTACTTTTTAAAATAGCTTTGTTTGAATCAACCAATTTGTGCAATTTTGTTTTGATGTTCAGACATATTTTGAATGGATTTAACCCTGCTGTAATTAAATAAACAGATATCAAAGGAATATTCTGTATTCTTTTCTTTTTTTACATTTTCATTGTGGAAATTTCAGTGTTCTGCTTGGATCATAGGTTAAATTGTTCATATCCACAAGGATCTTTTGTAAACTCTCTGGATTTTGCAAACTGATTTACAGACGTTTTTTCCTTTACACAGTGCCTTTACTCATATATACATATATATAGTGTATACTGTATGTATATATATATATATATATATATATATATATAATAGATGTATATGTTATAAATAAAAACTGAATTTGTAAGCTGTATAACACATTGTTGTTCTTGCTGTCAAAACTAAACTGAATAATTTATTAGAAAGAACTGATTATTAAACTGACAATAATTCTAATTCATTTGCTTCAATTATGACTATTTAGCTGCACATGTCCACATGTAACATGCCATATAGAAGTTCTGACATTTACAAAATTATCTTGGCAATAGCAACTTGTTGTCATCAACTTGTTACTGTCATCTGCTGGTCATCTACCTGAACTGTTGCATTACGCACGTTTGAATATTTTTCATTAAACTTTTATTTTAACAGGTTCGTCTCAGTAAATCACGAGGACTAATTTTCAAGAGAGACCTGCTTTAAACAAACTAACAAAAAATAAAAAATCAAATAAAAACGCAGATGAGGTATACAACAAACAGTCATTAAAAAGCATACAGTATAACATTTAAAGAAAATAAAAGTATTGACAAAATTAAATAAAAACAAGCTACACTATGAAACAGGCTAGAATACAAAATACAGGAACATGTCTGCATTAATTTTTGCTTTGAACTCCAGTTGTTTAAAATCCCTTAAAGAGGTCAAAGTCGACAGCTTCAGATCTTTTTGCAAGGTGTTCCAGGTTACAGGAGCTGGATAAGAGATGGCCCTTTTACCAAATTCAGAGTCAGTCAGAGTCAGAGTTTCTTTACTTGTTGTCCGCACCACATGCGGTACATGTGGTAGAACAACATTGTGTAAACACGGTCCCAGTTATATCAGACAATAAAATGTAAAAGTAAAACAGTACTCAGAGGAGGTTTGGAAATGTCTTGGAGAGATGGCAGTGAGGTTTTTGACTCAAATATTAAATTACATATTTGATGGTGAGAAAATGCCTGAGGAATGGAGAAGTGTGCTGGACAACAGATAATACCCATACTTTAACAAGAGGCAGGTCTGTAACACAGACATCCTTCTGACTCATGGTGCAGCCCGGAACACTAAAATACTGTACTGCTAAACATTATGGGAAATCAACACAGCACTCCCCGTTTTTTAGTTTCGTTTTTGATTGTGGCACTATGAGTTGTATTTCTTGTTGGCTTTGATCAACAGATACAGATTTAAACTATAATTGAACACTAATATACCGCTAAGCATGATGGGAAATCAACACAGTTCACTCCCCGTTTTTTTGTTTTGTTTTTGATTGTGGCACTATGAGTTTTAATTCTTGTTGGTTTTGATCAACAGATACAGATTTAAACTATACATTGAATTTATAAATGTAAATTCAATGCATAGTTTAAATCTGTATCTGTTGATCCCACATTTATACCACTTGGGATGAATACAGTTAGCCCACATGGGCTTCCATGCTGGGCACATTATACTAAAATCACATGGGTCCCATATAATATTGCCCATTTCTGTCCCATTCCCAGTTAGCCCACATAAAAATGAACTGGGGCCTATATATACATGCCCAGGTTGAAGCCATGTAAGGTCATCCCACATTTAGCCCACTTGGGGTAAATACAGTTAGCCCATAAGGGCTTCCCATCCTGGGCCCATTATACTAAAACCACATGGGTCCCATATAATAATGTCCATTTCTGTCCCATTCGCAGTTATCCCACATAAACACGAACTGGGACCTATACATTCATGCCCAGGTTCAACCCATGTAAGGTCAGCCCACTCTTATACCACTTGGGGTAAATACAGTCTGCCCACATGGGCTTCCCATGCAGGGCCCATTATACTAAAACCACATGGGTACCATATAATATTGCCCATTTCTGTCCCATTCCCAGTTAGCCCACATAAAAATGAACTGGGGCCTATATATACATGCCCAGGTTGAAGCCATGTAAGGTCATCCCACATTTAGCCCACTTGGGGTAAATACAGTTAGCCCATAAGGGCTTCCCATGCTGGGGCCATTATACTAAAACCACATGGGTCCCATATAATAATGTCCATTTCTGTCCCATTCGCAGTTATCCCACATAAACACGAACTGGGACCTATACATTCATGCCCAGGTTCAACCCATGTAAGGTCAGCCCACTCTTATACCACTTGGGGTAAATACAGTCTGCCCACATGGGCTTCCCATGCAGGGCCCATTATACTAAAACCACATGGGTCCCATATAAATTGCCCATTTCTGTCCCATTGCCAGTTAGCCCACATAAAAATGTACTGGGCCCTATATATCCATGCTCAGGTTCAACCCATGTAAGGTGATCCCACATTTATACCACTTGGGATAAATACAGTTAGCCCACATGGGCTTCCCATGCTGGGCACATTATACTAAAATCACATGGGTCCCATATACTGATGCACATATCTGTCCCATTCCCAGTTAGCCCAAATAAAATTAACTGGGGCCAATATATCTATGCCCAGGTTCAACCCATGTAAGGTCAGCCCACACTTATCCCAATTGGGGTAAATACAGTTAGCCCACATGTGCTTCCCATGCTGGACCCAGTATACCGAAACCACATGGGTCCCATATAATATTGCCCATTTCTGTCCCATTCCCAGTTAGCCCACATACAAATGAACTGGGGCCTATATATACATGCCCAGGTTGAAGCCATGTAAGGTCATCCCACATTCAGCCCACTTGGGGTAAATACAGTTAGCCCATAAGGGCTTCCCATGCTGGGCCCATTATACTAAAACCACATGGGTCCCATATAATAATGCCCATTTATGTTCAATTCCCAGTTAGACCACATACAATTGAACTGGGGCCTATATATCTATGCCCAGGTTCAATCCATGTAAGGTCAGCCCACACTTATCCCAATTGGGGTAAATACAGTTAGCCCACATGGGCTTCCCATGCTGGGCCCATTATACCAAAACCACATGGGTCCCATATAATATTGCCCATTTCTGTCCCATTCCCAGTTAGCCCACATAAAAATGAACTGGGGCCTATATATCCATGCCACGGCTGAACCCATGTAAGGTCATCCGACACTCATCCCACTTGTAGTCAATACAGTTAGCACACATGGGCTTCTCATACTGTGACCATTATACTAAAACCACATGGGTCCCATATAATGATGCCCATTTCTGTCCCATTCCTAGTTAGCCCACATAAAAATGTACTGGGCCCTGTATAACCATGCCCAGGTTGAACCCATGTAAGGTGATTCCACATTTGGTGTAGTGGCAGGGCTTGGGACTTGGGACCCGAAGGACGCGGGTTCGCGCCCCGGCCACTACACACCTTGGGGTGTCTATGAGTGCACACCTAATTCTCCAGCTCCCCGGGCGCTGACTACGGCTGCTCACTGCACCACCTGGTGGTGGTTGGGTTAAATGCAGAAGACCAATTTCGTCTGTCAAGTATGGGAAACATACACAGATGACAAAAATGTGCCATTTATTTTATTGATTTTTATTATACCACTTGGGATAAATACAGTTAGCCCACATTGGCTTCCCATGCGGGGCTATTATACCAAAGCCACATGGGTCCCATATAATATTGCCAATTTCTATCCCATTCCCAGTTAGCCCACATAAAAAATGAACTGGGGCCTATACAGTATATCCATGCCAAGGCTGAACCCATGTAAGGTCATCCGACACTTATCCCACTTGGGGTCAATATAGTTAGCACACATGGGCTTCCCATACTGTGCCCATTATACTAAAACCACATGGGTCCCATATAATGATGCCCATTTCTGTCCCATTCCTAGTTAGCCCACATAAAAATGTACTGGGCCCTATATATCCATGCCCAGGTTAAACCCATGTAAGGTGATCCCACATTTATACCACTTGGGATAAATACAGTTAGCCCACATGGGCTTCCCATGCAGGGCACATTATACTAAAATCACATGGGTCCAATATACTGATTCACATATCTGTCCCATTACCAGTTAGCCCAAATAAAATTGATCTGGGGCCTATATACGCCTGCTACGAACGACAAAAAGACTGTGAGAGACTTTTGTGTGTTTGTATTCATGGAAACGTGGCTTAACAACAACGTTCCGGACCATGCTGTTCAGCTCGAGAGGCTAACATGCTACAGAGCGGACCGAACCCTCGAGGGAGGTAAGACACGCGGAGGGGGAATGTGTGTTTACATCAACAACGCATGGTGTCTGGATGCTGCTGTGGTCCACAAACACTGCTCACCTTTAGTGGAGTTTATGACTATTAAATGCAGACCGTTCTATTTACCGAGGGAATTTACAGCTGTTATGATTGTTGCTGTATATATTCCTCCAAGCTCCAACAGCAAAGTTAGAAGTGAGGCACTGAATGAACTATATCTGCACATCAGTGAGCAGCAAACAGCCCATCCTGATGCTTTTCTCATCACGGCTGGTGATTTCAACCAAGCAGATTTAAAGAGTGTATTTCCAAAAACATACAGAAACATAAACTTTGCAACAAGAGGAAACAACACACTGGACCAAGTTTACACCACCATGAAAAATGCCTACAGAGCCCTCCCCCTCCCCCACATTGGTGCTTCTGACCATATCTGTGTTATGCTAAAGCCAGCATACAGGCCACTGGTGAAAGTCACAAAACCAGTCCGCAAGCAGATACGAGTGTGGCCAGAGGGGTCTTCAGAGGCACTCCAGGACTGTTTTGACACCACAGATTGGGGTATGTTCAAAGAAGCTGCTACCACAAACAACAACACATGTCTCCAGGAGTACTCAGACACTGTATGTTCATACATCACCAAGTGCATTGATGATGTAACCAACCTCAAAACCATCACTGTTCGGGCTAATCAGAAGCCATGGCTGACAGCTGAGGTTTACAGACTCCTGAAAGCCAGGAATGCTGCCTTCAAAGCGGGAGATCAGGTGGGCCTGAGGGCAGCCAGAAAGAACCTGGCCCGGGGCATCAGAAAGGCCAAGAAGCAGTATTCCAGGAAAATAGCTCACCGTTTCAAGGACAGCAAGGATACACGCAGTCTGTGGCAGGGAATACAGACCATCACAAACTACAAACCATCCCCCCAGACCTGTGACAGCTCAACCTCTACGCTGAATGAACTGAATGAGTTCTTTGCTCGGTTTGAGGCAAGTAACAGCACACCTGCACATAAACTCCCCCCCTCTCCTGATGGCCAGGTGCTGGCGCTGTCCTCAGACAGCGTAAGGCGATCATTCATCAAGATTAACGCCCGGAAGGCCTCTGGTCCTGACAACATACCTGGTCGTGTGCTGAAGGACTGTGCAGGGGAACTCGCAGCGGTCTTCACGGACATCTTTAACATCTCACTGAGCCAGGCCATCGTCCCCACCTGTTTCAAAGCCACCACCATCATCCCTGTCCCAAAGAAGGCAACGCCCGCATGCCTCAATGACTATCGCCCAGTAGCACTCACCCCCATCCTGATGAAGTGCTTTGAACGGCTAGTCATGAAAAGCATCACATCTGTCCTCCCTGCCTCCCTGGATCCCTTCCAATTTGCATACCGACCTAATCGCTCAACCGACGATGCCATCTCCTCTGCCCTCCACACAGCTCTCACACATCTGGACACAAAGGACTCTTATGTTAGAATGCTGTTCATCGACTTCAGCTCGGCATTCAACACCATCATCCCCCAACAGCTCATCCTTAAACTGGACAGTCTGGGGCTGAACACCTCAATGTGTAACTGGCTGCTAGACTTCCTGACCGGGAGACCACAGACAGTACGGGTCGGGAGTAACACATCTAGCACCATCACATTGAACACAGGGGCCCCACAAGGATGTGTGCTGAGCCCCCTTCTATTCACCCTGCTAACACACGACTGCACACCATCGTACAGCTCCAACCACTTCATCAAGTTTGCGGACGACACAACAGTGGTAGGTCTCATCAGCAACAGGAACGAGGTGAGCCGCCTGGCCTTGTGGTGCGGACACAACAATCTCACTCTCAACGTGGAGAAGACAAAGGAGATTGTTGTGGACTTCAGGAAGAGGGATGCCAACATGCCCCTCTGACCATCAACAGCACCGCAGTGGAGAGAGACAGCACCAAGTTCCTGGGAGTGCACGTCTCAAAGGACCTGTCCTGGAGCAGGAACACTGCATCACTGGCCAAGAAGGCTCACCAGCGCCTCTACTTTCTCCGCAAGCTGAAAAGGGCTGGAGCTTCAACCCCCATCATGTGCACCTTCTACAGGGGTGCCATAGAAAGTGTCCTGACCAGCTGCATCACGGTGTGGTTTGGTGCATGTACTGCATCCTGCCGCAAGAGCCTCCAGCGCATCGTGAGAGCAGCTGAGAAGATCGTCGGCACCTCCTTGCCCTCACTGCAGGACTTACACAGCAAACGCCTCACTCGGAAAGCCCTCTGCATGGCAGGTGATCCCACACACCCACTACACAGCCGCTTTAGACTGCTGCCATCAGGGAGGAGACTGAGGAGTCTCCAGGCTCGAACCAGCAGACTGAGAGACAGCTCTGTTCATCAGGCAGTCAGAATGCTAAACACTCTGCCTGCTCTGCCTCCCCTCCCATTTGAACTGCCTTAACACAAAAAACTTTCTCACACATTACCACTCAACACAAAGTTTTTAACACTGGACTCTGTGTCATCAATCACTTGTGTACATGCACTTCTCATATTTGCACTAATGTTTGTATTACATTACTGCCTATAGTCATACTACTGTTTACAT
>JBBPBX010005817.1:53463-63865 GCA_038048925.1 Garcialebias charrua | reverse complement strand
TTTTTTAATTGAGATGCATGCTCGTAAGTCCGGGACCTCGTAAGTAAGAGCGCTCGTAAGTCGGGGACTACCTATCAATTTTTCATTTACCTATTTTCCCATTTTTACTTAATCAATTTTTCATTTACCTATTTTCCCACTTCTACTTAATCAATTTTTCATTTAATAATAATAATAATAATGTCTATTCCTGTCATCTGCATATGTTCCCATACACAGACGAAATTCGTCTCTGCATTTAACCCAACCACCTACCAGGTGGTGCAGTGAGCAGCCCGAAAGCGCCCGGGGAGCTGGAGAAATAGGTGTGCACTCATAGACACCCCAAGCTGGGTAGTGGCCGGGGCGCGAACCCGCAACCTTCGGATCCGTAGTCAAAAGCCCTGCCACTAGACCATCTTGGCTCCTATTTACCTATTTTCCCACTTTTACTTAATCAAATTTTCATTTACCTATTTTTCAATTTAACAAGTTTTCCTTTTGTCTTTTTCCATTTACCTGATTTGGTATTTCCCATTTTCATTAATCAATTTCTCATACAATCCCTTTTATTTTACCCATTTTTCTTTCACCTATTTTTCATTCAACATCTGTTTGAAAAACTTTTCATTTTCCCTTTTGTTTATTTCCCTTATTTATTTAGTATTTCCTTATTTTCTTATTCATTTCTATTTTCCACGCAAAACTTGGGAAAAGAATAAATGCAAATGAGGAGAGGCGCGTCATCTGTGTACAATGGCAGCCCATTGGTTGGTTAGATACAACTGCAGCACTGAGCTTCTCTGACTGGAATCAAAAAGGCATTCAATACAAGATCAACTATAATAATAATAATAATGAATTCAATTTATAACGCACTTTTCATTAATGAAAATCTCAAAGTGCTACAAGGAGCAACAGAATTAAATGACAATAAAACAAATAATAAAACAATTAAAATCAATAACAATATCAGCTAAGATCAAAAGTAGAATCATGAGGAGGTAGAGTATGCTTGGTCGAAAAGAAAGGTCTTCAAGTCGCTCTTAAAGTCAACCACAGACTGTGGGGCTCTTAGACAGTCAGGAAGAGAGTTCCACAGGCGGGGGGCAGCCACACTGAAAGCCCGGTCTCCCATGGTCCTTAATTTGGTTCTCGGAATGTGAAGGAGATTGCTGTTCTGTGACCGCAGCGAACGGGTGGATGAGTATGGAATGAGAATATCCTTCAGATAATCTGGTGAAGTTCCGTGTAAGCATTGATGTGTAATGAGAGCAGTTTTGTACTGAATTCTGTAGGCGACAGGAAGCCAATGAAGGTTATGGAGAATGGGCGTAATATGTTCAAATTTACGAACTCTCAACAAGATCCTTGCTGCACTGTTTTGAATATATTGAAGTTTCTGAAGGTTTTTGCCAGGGATTCCAATAAACAGGGAGTTGCAGTAGTCGAGCCTGGAGGAGACAAAAGCATGGACGAGCTTCTCAGCATCGGAAAAAGTTAGGGATGGGCGAAGTCTGGAGATGTTTCGAAGATGGAAGAAGCAAGTTTTAAACAGATGCTTAATGTGATTTTCAAATGTAAGATTGGAGTCCATTTTTATTCCAAGATTAGTAACAGAGGTGGAGAGGGGGATGTCTTGTCCAGAAAAGGAAAGTCTTGTTATAGGAGATGTTTGTACCTGGTGAGGGGTGCCAATCAGTATGGCCTCAGTCTTGGAGCAGTTTAATTGAAGAAAGTTCTGATTCATCCATGCCCTAATTGCCTCCAGGCAGGCAGAGAGGGCAGTGAGTGAAGATGGAGATGACAAGGTGGAAGATGAGGATGCTCCAGTCCTGATGTAAAGCTGTGTATCGTCGGCATAACAGTGAAAAGAAATGTTGAACTGATTAATAATTTGACCTAAAGGCAGCATGTAAAGGGAAAACAGCAGGGGCCCCAGAACCGACCCCTGAGGGACACCACAGGAGACACAAACTGTCTGGGACGTGGCGTTGCCAAGACTAACACATTCCAGCCTATTGGAGAGGAAAGATTTGAACCAGTCCAGGACTGTGTCGCAGAGACCGACCTCCACATGAAGACGGTGGAGGAGGATACTATGGTCCACAGTGTCGAAGGCTGCAGTGAGGTCAAGGAGGACAAGGATGGAGGGAGAGCCAGTGTCAGCAGCCAAGAGGACATCATTGGTAACCCTCAGCAATGCAGTCTCTGTACTGTGAGCTGCCCTGAATCCAGACTGGAACTTCTCATACAGGGAGTGTTGTTGTAGGTGATCCTGCAGCTGAGCAGCAACAGCTTTTTCCAGCAACTGGGAGCCAAGATGGTGTAGTGGTTAGGGCGTTTGACTTGGGACCCGAAGGACGCGGGTTCGCGTCCCGGCCACTACACATCTTGGGGTGTCTATGAGTGCACACCTATTTCTCCAGCTCCCCGAGCGCCTTCTATGGCTGCTCACTGCACCGCCTGGTAGGTGGTTGGGTTAAATGCAGAGACGAATTTCGTCTGTGTATGGGAAACATACGCAGATGACAAGATTAGACAATTATTATTATTATTATTATTATTTGTTGCAGAAAACGTTTTGACTCCTATCCAGAAGGCTTTTTCAAGTCAATTCAATGAAACAAACTGTGAGAGTTTGGAGTTATAACTCTGACTGGACTTCCCCTCCGTGAGTCTAGCAATGGCGAACGCAGAGGGAGCAGCACGTTGAAGTTAGCTTCCGATTCCAGCTTCCGATTCGGCAAATGACTAAAGGGATATTACAACTAATTTTTCAGTACCTTGAGCGGGTTTAATCTGCTCTAGCTCAAAAACTACAACACCTAGACTCGTCAAACCAGGACTATATGATTCTAGACTAATAGAAGAATATATAAAACTAAGTTTGAGCTTTGTGAAAACTTTTTTCTGATTTGTGAAACTTCAACAAAGTTTGTTTTTTTATCATTTTTAGGCTACTGGGGCCTCATGTACAAAGACTTGCGTAGATTTCTTACTGAAAAGTAACGTACGGACAAATCCAGAAAAGTGTCCACGCACAAAAAAATCCAGATTTATCAAACTGTGCGTACACCGGAATCCACGCACATTCCTTATGTACAACACAATCAACGTGGAATTGAGCGCACATGAGAGAGTGGCCGACTCCGCCTTTGACACGCCTCCGTATGAATATGCAAAGTCATTCAAATATGCCATGCACGACAGGAATGTCGTCTCTGCTCCATTGCAAATCATGTCGGAACGTGGAAAAAAGAGGAACTTCACGGACTGTGAACAGAAATCACTTCTGAGTGAGGCAGAGAAGCACGGAAAAAGGCTTCATTCGGCACGCACAGTGCAAAACAAACCATCCACTTTTAAATAAGAAGTTGACCAAGCTGATCTAACATGCCTGTATAGCTTAGTGGCGAACGCGCCCGCCCTTCGTCCCAAAGGTCGTGAGATCGACTCCCGCTTGGTACAATGTTTTTTTTTTCATTCCGGATTTAAAGACCACAGGAAAACTATTGAATGAAACAACAAGAAATAGAACAATACATGAAATGAAAGGAAGCAGACGATTTATTGTTTTGTAAATAGTTTTCATGTGTATTTCAATCTGGAACGAAAAAAAAAAGAAAAACGTTGTACCATGCGGGAGTCGATCTCACGACCTTTGGAACTAAAGGCAAGCGCTTTACCCACTGACCTAAACGTAGGCGTGTTAATACAGCTTGGTTAACTTCTTATTTAAAGAAATCACATCTCATTGTTGTCAATATCGTTGCCACTATTTGGCGCATGCTTTTATATCCACTCATCTAATTGCGTCCATGTGGATGTAATAATTGTTAATCATGTGTGTTTGGTGGGATTTATGATTGTTTTCACATCGTGGACACGGTTTCACAGATCACCTGTAAGTGTCGCCAAAGGAACAATAACCACAGAAACGTGCGTACGCCAACAGGGGAGCAGCCGTGGATTTGTACGTGGAAGCGCAGATATTCCCGTTCATATCAGATTTGATACATACGCCACTTTGCGTGGAAAGTGACGTGCGCAATGTTTTTGTGCGCACGCATGGTTGATACATGTGCCCCCTGGACCATATTAGACCTGGTCCAGCTCAGAAGCCACAACATCTGGACTCTTCAAACTAGGACTAGATTATTCTAGACTAATAGAAGGATATATAAAACTAAGTTTGAGCTTTGTGAAAACTTTTTCTGATTTGTGAAACTTCAACAAAGTTTGTTTTTTTATCATTTTTAGGCTACTGGACCATATTAGACCTGGTCTAGCACAGAAACCACAACACCTGGACTCTTCAAACCAGGACTATATTATTCCAGACTAATAGAAGTTTGAGCTTTGTGAAAACTTTTCCTGATTTGTGACACTTCAACAAAGTTTTTTTAAAATCATTTTTAGGCTACTGGACTATATTAGACCTGGTCCAGCTCAGAAACCACAACACCTGGACTCTTCAAAAAAAAGTTTATCAACCTGAAGCAAAGTTGACACCCACACGTCATGTTTTGAAGCTTTTTCTAAGTCATCTTTAATTCCTGGTCTTCTTTTGATTGCTAAATGTAAGATGTATAGGATATTGTCAATTGTGCACGTATTCGTCATGGTTATTGTTTCATTTCCAATCTTTCCTTCCCCTCCCCAGTTTGGACAGCATCCTTTTTGTGTTTGAGTTATTTTAACTTTCTTGGTTGGAGGAGGTGAACTGAAATACTTAGATTTTTTCTTTCGAGAAGAACTTCTCTTTTTCCATTTTTCTTCTTGGGATAATGGGAGTGTGTCTGATGTCTCTGTTTTTTCTTTGTCTTCTGAGTTGGATTTTCTTTTCTTTTTCAAAAATCTTAGTCCCTTTAGTCTGCCTGTAACAAATTCCTGTTGTACTTGCATAAAATCACCTGCTCTGCGATGCAGTTTGTACTTCAGAATCACTGATTTTGTGGTACGAAACCAGTTCTCCACAACAGCGTTGCTGTCCCGAGTTTTGCCAAGACTTTTAATCATGATGCCTGACCAAAGAGGAACAGTTCCAGCAAAATGCAGAATGACATCTATGACAGACTCACAGAAATAATGGTTTGCTTGTTGATGTTCTTCTGTGTCATCCTCGTTCGCTGCTTCTTCCATTGCTTTCTTTACAGTTTGTTCAATCAAAGAATAGAAAGGTGAAGATTTATTTATAGATTTTGGTGAATCTTCTAGAGCAACTTGCATGTAATCCTCATCTTCATTTCTCAGTTCCAGTTTGTCTGTGTTTTGAGTCTGTATGGCTTCTTGAAGGACAGACAAATGTTCGACAACCTTTTGTTTTTCTTGATGAGAAAACGTACACAATGCACCTTGTTATACTTAAAATGTCCTAAAGTTGTGCTACATTTTGAACGAGGGCAAAGCAATACAAAAAAAGGTGCTTGGTGGCCTTACTGCATTTTAACATGGAGATTTTCATGCTGACCAGCTTCAGCATGTGAGCAGCACAAAGATGTAGCACTGTCAGTTGCAGTGACTCATTTCGGCTAACCTCAAAGCACATCTTCAGATATTTCTTAACATCGGTGTTGTTGAATGCCTGAAGTACGGAATGGATCATAGCCCAACTGAAATCGGTTTCAACCTTTTGTGGCTTCAGTTGCTTATGAAAAACATTGAAGTAATCCCTACACAAGCACGACAACCAGTGCGTAATGGTTATCGATGTCTGATCCGATGTGAGCATTTCACCAATGGGAACCACAGTATGGTCCAGTGGTTTAAAAAGTGATGAAAAACAAACTTTGTTGAAGTTTCACAAATCAGAAAAAGGTTTCACAAAGCTCAAACTTAGTTTTATATATTCTTCTTTTAGTCTAGAATAATATAGTCCTGGTTTGAAGAGTCCAGGTGTTGTGGTTTCTGAGCTGGACCAGGTCTAATATGGTCCAGTAGCCTAAAAATGATTAAAAAAAAACTTTGTTGAAGTTTCACAAATCAGAAAAAGGTTTCACAAAGCTCAAACTTAGTTTTATATATTCTTCTATTAGTCTAGAATAATCTAGTCCTGGTTTGAAGAGTCTAGGTGTTGTAGTTTTTGAGCTAGAGCAGATTAAACCCGCTCAAGGTACTGAAAAATTAGTTGTAATATCCCTTTAGTCATTTGCTGAATCGGAAGCTAACTTCAACGTGCTGCTCCCTCTGCGTTCGCCATTGCTAGACTCACGGAGGGGGAGTCCAGTCAGAGTTATACAGGTAGTCCCCGATTTACGAGCGAGATCCGTTACAACGAGGCGCTCGTAAACCGGAAATCTCGTAATTTGGAACGGCCGCCATGTCTCTCGTAAATCCGGAATTTCGCTCGTAAATTGGAACGGTTTCGCTAGCGCGACTACAAACACTCTATTTTCATCCAAAAACTGCTTATGAGTGCATAAAAATGATCGGAAACGTGTGTCCATATGTTTAACTAACTGTGGTGAAAAAACACATGAAAACTCAGTATTTTTTGCGTTTTTTTCAAAAATTCGCCAGCTCGTAAGTCTGGAACCTCGTAGATCAGAGCGCTCGTAATTCGGGGACTACCTGTAACTCCAAACTCTCACAGTTTGTTTCATTGAATTGACTTGAAAAAGCCTCCTGGATAGGAGTCAAAACGTTTTCTGCAACAAATAAAGTCCAGTTGATCTTGTATTGAACGCCTTTTTGATTCCAGTCAGAGAAGCTCAGTGCTGCAGTTGTATCTAACCAACCAATCGGCTGCCATTGTACACAGATGACGCGCCTCTCCTCATTTGCATTTATTCTTTTCCCAAGTTTTGCGTGGAAAATAGAAATGAATAAGAAAATAAGGAAATACTAAATAAATAAGGGAAATAAACAAATGGGAAAATGAAAAGTTTTTCAAACAGATGTTGAATGAAAAATAGGTGAAAGAAAAATGGGTAAAAAAAAGGGATTGTATGAGAAATTGATTAATGAAAATGGGAAATACCAAATCAGGTAAATGGAAAAAGACAAAAGAAAAACTTGTTAAATTGAAAAATAGGTAAATGAAAATTTGATTAAGTAAAAGTGGGAAAATAGGTAAATGAAAAATTGATTAAGTAAAAATGGGAAAATAGGTAAATGAAAAATTGATTAAGTAAAAGTGGGAAAATAGGTAAATGAAAAATTGATTAAGTAAAAATGGGAAAATAGGTAAATGAAAAATTGATTAAGTAAAAGTGGGAAAATAGGTAAATGAAAAATTGATTAAGTAAAAGTGGGAAAATAGGTAAATGAAAAATTGATTAAGTAAAAGTGGGAAATAGGTAATGAAAATTTAAGTAAAAGTGGGAAAATAGGTAAATGAAAAATGGGAAAATAGGTAAATGAAAAATTAATTAAGTAAAAGTGGGAAAATAGGTAAATGAAAAATTGATTAGTGGGAAAATAGGTAAATGAAAAATTGATTATGTAAAAGTGGGAAAATAGGTTAATGAATGACAAATAACTATTTATTTCACCATTTTATTTATTAAATTTTGGCTAAAACGGCTCCCCATATACTGTCGTGCTATAAAGTCAGCTATGAAATATATTTTTATATCCGTTCATTGAGCTACATTTTAAGCCGCCCGCGCGCGTTGCTCGTGGCGATCCTACTTTTTAAAATCCTGCAGTTTTAAGCAGTTCGTGATTTTATTAAGGACATGTTCAGCTGAAGACCCATCTTTGCTATAATTTTAAAAACAAATAATTGTTTTTACCGTGTTTATCATGTAAAGTCCTTCCGTGTTCGCTCCCTCGCTTCCGTGAAAACAGCTCGAGTCCACACAGAATTCTCCTTCCGGCGCGGGTGAGCGCGAGTCATCACCCCAAAGAAATGAGACCAGAAATCTGGTGCGGCGCAGCTCGGAATATCCGGTGGAGATGGCGTAAAGTGGGTGTCTGCGACGCATATATTGCGTAATATCCGACCCACGCCGACCGGTGGAAAAGGAGCATAAGTCAGGCTCGTTTCCAGTGAGAGTTGGACTCCGCCAAGGTTGCCCTTTGTCACAGATTCTGTTCATAACTTTTATGGACAGAATTTCTAGGCGCAGCCAAGGTGTTGAGAGGATCCGTTTTGGTGGCCTTAGAATCGCTTCTCTGTTTTTTGCAGATGATGTGGTCCTATTGGCTTCATCAGATCGTGATCTACAGCTTTCGCTGGAGCGGTTTGCAGCCGAGTGTGATGCGGCCGGGATGAGGATCAGTTCCTCCAAATCCGAGGCCATGGTCTTGAGCCGGAAAAGGGTAGCATGCCCTCTCCGGGTCGGGGAGGAGGTCCTGCCCCAAGTGGAGGAGTTTAAGTATCTCGGGGTCTTGTTCACGAATGAGGGAAAACTGGAGCGTGAGATCGATAGGCGGATAGGTGCAGCATCCGCAGTGAAGCGGGCGCTGTACCGGTCTGTCGTGGTGAAGAGAGAGCTGAGTCAAAAGGCAAAGCTCTCAATTTACCGATCGATCTACGTTCCCACCCTCATCTATGGTCATGAGCTTTGGGTTGTGACCGAAAGAACGAGATCTCGGATACAAGCGGCTGAAATGAGTTTTCTCCGCAGGGTGTCTGGACTCTCCCTTAGAGATAGGGTGAGAAGCTCAGTCATCCGGGAGGGACTCGGAGTAGAGCCGCTGCTTCTCCACATCGAGAGGAGCCAGTTGAGGTGGCTCGGGCATCTGGTTAGGATGCCTCCTGGACGCCTCCCTGGTGAGGTGTTCCGGGCATGTCCCACCGGGAGGAGACCCAGAGGAAGACCCAGGACACGCTGGAGGGACTATGTTTCTCGGCTGGCCTGGGAACGCCTTGGGATTCCCCCAGGAGGAGCTGCTCCAAGTGGCTGGGGAGAGGGAAGTCTGGGCCTCCCTACTTCGGCTGCTAACCCCGCGACCCGACCCCGGATAAGCGGAAGAAGATGGATGGATGGATGGATATTGGACTAAAGCGACTTATGGGGCGGAGCGACTTAACGGCCGGAAAGTATGGTACAGGTAGTCCCCGACTTAGGAGCGAGTTCCGTTCCTGCGAGTTGCTCGTAACACGAAAATTCGTAAGTTGGAACACGAAGCACGTGTTCTCGTAAGTCCGGATTTTTGCTCGTAAGTTGGAACATTTATGCTAGCGCTACTACGAACACTCGTTTTTCATCAAAAACGTTCATATTAGTTCATAAACATGGTCATAAACATGGTCGGAAACGTGTTTCCAAACGGTTAGCTAACACAGTTTCATCTAAAAACACAAAGTGCTGTATTTTTTGCAAATTTACTTCTCTTTCGCCAGCTCGTAAGTCCGGGACCTCGTATGCAAGAGCGCTCGTAAGTCGGGGACTACCTGTACAGTATATAGATTATTAGGGGTGTAACGGTACACGTGGGTGTACCAAACTGTTTCAGTGCGGCACGTTCGGTTCGGTCCATGTGCGTACCGTTTGTTATTTTTTCACTCATTAAATTTTATTAACGGGAGAATACATGCACCGCGGAACTAAATTTCCTAGGCGTGTTTCAACACAGCGCTATTATCTTGCAGCACGCTAGCATTTAGCAGCCTAGTATCATGTTGCGGGCTCCTGTTTGGGAACGTTATGGCTTTCTTGTTAAAAGACGAGCCCAAATCCAAAGCTGTGTGGACGTCGTTTCACGGAGACTGGATCTGCAGCAGCAACACGTTTTAACTTGTTAACGGACTTGAAACGACATCATCCAAACGGAACGTCTTCTCCAAGCAAGAGAAGCAGCTTGTTGCAAACACCGCTAACAGCAGCATTAAAACAACCTTCATCAGATAATTCAAAGGTTGGATCGAGGGCTGTCTTTCAATAGATCGCAACGAGGGGCTGCTCTGCTACTCATGAAACCCCGACCCAGAATCAGGTCGTCTACAGGTCCTTTAGCCCCGCACCCAGGCAAACATGCTGTGCGCTCGTGGTGAGGTGCGGCCCCTGTCCAGCCGCACCTTCTCCCAGTGACGTACGGCTCTCCGCACCGGCCGGAGCCGGCTATCCGAGACCAGCCAAAGAACAGCGGCGCTTCGGTATCCACGCGTCTAGGCAGGATTCTGACTTAGAGGCGTTCAGTCATAATCCCGCAGATGGTAGCGTCGCCCCATTGGCTTCTCAACCAAGCACAAGCACCAAATGTCTGAACAAGCGGTTCCTCTCGTACTGAGCAAGATTACTGTTGCGGCAACACACAGGGCTTAAAGTGAAAAAAAATCCTGAGCCTGAAACTTTTTTGTGTTGTTGATAAAATAAAATCGTAACATTTTGCCAACGTTTATTAAAAATGCTCTCTGAAAAGTGCAATTAACTGTTTTTAAACAATTCAGCTTCAAGTAACAATGACTTACATGAGGTTTCAATGTATCTGAACTTAATGTAAAAATATGTGCCCCAGAGAACTGCCCTGC